>JALPCD010000528.1:0-11007 GCA_026538415.1 Cryptococcus sp. GC_Crypt_1
ACTATGCCAGATTTCAGTCGCTCTGCTACACCGCCTTTATCGGTTTGCGGAAGAATGCCAACCTCATCTTGAACCTCGTGGCGCTCATGGTGGATGCTGGTATACAGGATATCCAGCTAGAGCCGGACAAGGCGGTCTGGAAGGTCAGTATCGACTCTGCCCGCCGTCGTGTATACTGATGAGCTAGGTGCAAGAAAAGTTTATGCTGGATCTCAGCGAGGAGGACGCTATCAAGCAATTCGAGGCGCTTCTAAATGACACTAGCTATTTAACGGTGGTCTTTGACAGGATACACGATTGGTAAGTCTCCCAGTGGGGTTCGGTCTCCAGAGTCGAGATTGATGGATAGGGCACAATACTTGCGAGACTAGATATCTTCCTCTGTATACATCATCCAACCTTGTACAAGCATATGCATTGACGACATGAGCAGGAAACCTCTACTCGTTCACAACCGACACGCAACATGTGGACACGAGCAATGCATGATTTGACATTATCGTCATAATACGAGGAGACCGATGAGGGGTAATAACAATATGTACCGTGGGTGAAGTGTATGTAGGGGCGGACGAGAAAAATAATGGGTCAATGAGGTAGGAAAAACACACGACGACTCGTGACCGTGCGATAGTGCGACCAGGTAGATTCAAGAGCAAGACGAGCAGGCCTCGAATTTTCGATCACCCCCCCCTCGTCACCATCGGCCCTACTCGGAGGAGGCCTTTGACGATGCGTTGGCATCCTCGACAGTGATGAGCTCGCCAGAGTCCCCCGAGGTTTCCGACTTGGGCGACGCAGCGGCAGGCTGAGTGTTGAGGTCAGAGTCTGGCGTTCGAGCAGTAGGAAGCCCTCGAGATGCCGACGGAGGGGTATTCCTCTCACCGCTAGACGCTCAGTAAGGGTTTGCTGATACTGATGGAGCAGATTGCACTCACTTGGGTCGAGGGGCATTGGCACATCGATCCTTTCCGTAAGAAATTCGATAGTCTCCATATCCGTCCTTTTGCTTGATTTGGTCTACCGCCTTGATCGCACTCATAATGTTGACAAAGTTGACAAAGGCCGCCCCCTTTTCAGGCAAAAAATTGATCATCTCGATCTCTGCACCATCAGCGTCCGTCTATACAAGGGAGACCCAGCAGACGCACCACCATACTCCTCAAAGTCTTTGTGAAGCTTCTCTGGAGGTACCGCATCGAGGTCCGAAATCATACCAATGTAGACATTTCGAGTGGCACCCTGATCGAAAGCTTGTCGGACAGCCGGAGCGAGCGGACCCGAGTGTTTGCCCCAGTCGCACTTGAGTCGACGGTTGTGGATCGTGATGCCAACGCTTTGGACATGGTGTCGGAAATGAGCAGCATGGACCGCATCGATGAATGTGACAAACTAGACGTGTCAGCAAAGTTCGAACTAGTACCACGTACAGCAATATTCTTCTCCTTGATGTGTCGGATCTGAGCCAACGGTCCACTTCGAATACTGTTGCAAAGCTCCTCGGTCGTGGTGTCTGGGTGAATGTTGCCGAGGTAGATGTTTCGGTTGTTGGCCACATTGTGGTCGACGGGGAAAGCGATACCGGGCATGAATCCGCCTCCATAGCCGCCTCCAAACACTGGCGTTCCAAACGCAGATTGAGGTGTACCATAGGTGGCAAAGGTCGGAGTCATTGGCGTAAACGGAGAGAAGGGCGACGGAGGCATTTGAGCGGCTTGCTGATGCTGAGAATGGATAGCCATGGCCGCTTGGTGTTGCGCTTGTCGAACAGCAGCTTGCTGAGCCTTGGGCACGTACGCACATCGGTCCTGCACGTCAGCTCACACGACATTCAAAAACACCCACCTTGCCGTAGCTGACTCGTTTGTCCTTCCACCCTTCCATCAAGGGAAGTTTGGCAACCACCTGAACGATCAGCTTTTATTTTACTCGCAGTAAATCGACTCACCGTCATGGCATCCGCGATGCTCAGAAAGTGGACGAAACCAATATTCTTGTCCCGCACAATCTTGACCTGATCGATATCCCCAAATTGAGCACATGCAGCCCGAAGATCCTGCTCGCTGGTCGTATCCTCCAAGTTACCGATAAAGACGTTTCGAGTCGCATGCGTTTCAACGACTGCTCGAGCGATTTCCCTGGACAGATGCGAAGCATGTCCCCATCTGACCGCGAGCTGTACACCCCGAAGGGCGAGCTTCTTGACCGTGGCATCGGCGTAGAAGGCGGCAGCGGTCGACCCATCCAAAAATGAGATGAATACATGGGCCTTCTCCGGAAAGAGGCGCACATCCTCGATGGGACCGAATCGAACCAAGCTGAGCAGCTCATCGACCGAAGCTTCCGAAGGGAGATTACCAACGTAGATTGTTCTGCCGACATGGTTGCCAGCGGCCGCGGCGGCAGCGGCAGCTGCAGCGGGACCATAGTTGCCAGTCATCGTGTTGGGATCCATCGATGGAGAGACAATAGGCGAGGCAGGGAACCCCTTGATCGTTAGCGAATAGACGGCACGGAGAAATATGCTCACCATGAATGGCATGTTGCCGAACGCCATGCCGGCAAAGGGACTCTGCGGCATGACCGGACTATTGAGGTTCATCTGAGCAGGTGTTCCGAGCGGTCCTCCGAGGTGTAGCGGTGACTGAGGCATATGACCCATGTTGCCCATGAACGGAGTCGATTGGTACGGACCAGACGAGACCCGAGGAGTGAACGGTCGACTCGTAGCAGACGGTCCGCCGGGAGTCTGTCGGACACGCCTCGCGTTGGCGTCAAAGATGGATGGTCCGCCACTCGACACGGCAGCTATTCCAGGTTGAATCTGTTCCGCCGCGAGCTAGAGCAAATCAGCTATAGTACTGGCAAACTACATCCGACTCACCTTCATCGCCTCAAAGTCGAAAGCTACAGGAGAAGGGCTCGTACCAATTAATCCCGGTTGGCCAGGTTGACCATAGTCTTGAGGCTGCATGGGGTGCATCGGTTGCATTTGACCCATCGGGTGGAACGCATTCGTTGGGAGTCCTTGGAGTGGTAGTCGACCCAGCTGCATGTGAGGTTGGAATTCTCCTCCCTCAAAGACTGGAGAGTAGAGCATATTCGGCGAGTAGTCTATTGGCGCCTCGGATCCAGGCGGTTCGACGTAGTACGGCTGTTCCATGGTCGATCCAATTCAACGGCGGGATCGACGTGTAGTAGAAGGGTGTGCGCCGCTCGAGGAGGAGAGAGCAGCCAGACGGAGATGGGATGCTAGGTATAGGCAACCGGTGCGAGTAGTCGTTACGATAGCGACGATTTCACGACACCGCTAGAAGTAGCTTGGTAAACAGGCGACAAAGTCCAAAAGCAGATCCCAAGGGGATGCGAGACGAAGAAATCGTCGTGAAAAAGCCTCTGGGGTATGTGAAAGAAGAGGCGAAGAAGAGAGGGAAAGGGGCGAAGGGGGCCAGAAAGAGTCGTTAAATAGCAAGGATCGGGGTGAATCGCTTTGTGGCTGGTGATTCTGTAAGATCAGCCCGGAAACACCATCATGATGCGACACGGGATGACGTGCAGAAGGTATGAATGCAGCAAGGCATCGAGAACCGCTTCAGTCGGCCCATATGGAAGGCGGTGGAGACGGAGTAGAGTTTGTGTGAAACGGGTCCAAGTGGTGCGGTGGGAAGTGTGGAAAGCCTCGTCCAGCACGCTATGTGCAAGAGTTCAACCGTTTCGGTCCACGAGCCGTCTCCAAGGAGACAGTAGGGTGGGGGGAAGTGAGGAGAGGGAGAGAGAGAGAGCGAGAGAGAGGAAGAGTAGGTGGAGAGGGGTGGCAGGTAGGATTGCGGTCCGGACGGAGGATACTCACCTAAATGAGGGTAGATTGAGACAGCAGGGTAGCAGTAGGTCGAGTTCCCCTTTCCACGATTAGGG
This sequence comes from Cryptococcus sp. GC_Crypt_1, assembly GCA_026538415.1. NCBI lineage: Eukaryota > Fungi > Basidiomycota > Tremellomycetes > Tremellales > Cryptococcaceae > Cryptococcus > Cryptococcus sp. GC_Crypt_1. Next base: position 3,916 of record JALPCD010000528.1, read on the forward strand.
CCCGATGTATGTGTGCAGCCGCGATAGATTTACACGGTCCCACGTATAGTGTGGTCGAAGGAGGAGGCAGAGGGGATGCGATAGGGGTTGTCGAAGGATGAGAGATAGGACAAACTTGGCAAGAGTGTCGAAGTCAATGCGAAGAGACGCGTTCAAAGGTGGAGTCTCCACACGAACAACCCTCGACTGGGATCAAAATTCCTCAAAAGTCAAAACGCTACCACTGGCGAAATAGCACCGTTCAAAAGCTATGTGCACAGGAGGAGCCAAGTCATGTGCCCAACGCTGCTGCAGGGCCGACAGAGAGGGGCTGTACAATTTCACCAGGATCAAGCCCCGGGGCTGCGAGACGAAAAGGACGAGGAGGCCGATTGAGCCCAACATTTGCCGGAGGATACGAAAGAATGCTCATAAGATAAGTTATATGGTTCGGGTCGTGCGTTATGTATACATGCCAATCACCAAGAGACCTAAACCGAAGCAAGAACCTCTGGCTCGACAAAGTCACCACCCTTGACGACCTTGTTTCCAGTGCTAGCATCGGTAGCCTCTCCGTGTGCCTCGAGCAACTTGGACATGTCGAGCTTGGGGGTCTTGAGGATCTTGGCCTTTCGGACGTAGACGTTGTGCAATGGGTAGACTCCCTGACCGTTAGCCCATTATCTCGAGTAAGCAGAATGATGAGACTGACCTTGGTAGCCTTCTCAATCTCTCGACCAATCGACTCGGGGACAAACTTCTGGACAAGCTCCTTGAGCTCGGATCCCTCTGCCTCCCTCTTCATAATCTCGACCATCTTTGCTCGGATCTCTCGGACTTGAGAGCCCTTGGCGTAGGTGGTCTTCTTGACCTGGTTGAACGCTCGCTTGGTGAAACCAATGGCGAACAGTCGGAGAACGTAACCGTCGGTGGTTCGGACATCAACCGAGGCCTCGATCAGGGTTTGCCATTTTCGGACAATAGATCGGAGCTTGTCGGTGGTGAAGTCCATGCCGAAGAACGAGGTCAGGCAGTTCTTGCCCTAAAAACGTTAGCCACGATAGACGGTGGATGAATATAGATGGACACACCGAAACATCCTCGACCCTAAGCTTGACCTTTCGGAAAGATTGCTCCTGGTCGTTGTTAAGGTCGGCGAGGGAGACCTCGAGAACTCGGCCCTTGAGGGAGTCGTTGGCGTTTTCTGACACATCAGTCCCTCTTCTAATCGCTCAAAGAGTCGAGTGAACTCACTCAAACCCTGAGTTCGGTTGACAAGGGTCTTTCCAGCGCTCTTCTGCTCAAAGAAGCCAGGGGCCTTGATGTCGTACCACTCTGTAGGGCGAAGGAGTGATTGATCGAAGCGGAAGAAGTAGTGAGTGGGATGGGGAGTAGGGCGAGAGATGGGAAATGGTCGAATTGTAGAGAAGAAACACTGATCAGCGATTTGTCCTCTCTTCTGCTTGCGACGAGCTGCTCACCCTTTCGGGTGAAGGGGTCGACGACCTTCTTCTTGATTCCTCGCTTTCCTTTTGACAATCTCTTGTTCTTGCCGACAGCCACTGCGATGTCAGTTTCGACATTCTTTCTCCACAAGCTTTCCATCGAAATGCTCCGTCCTCCCCTCCCTTTCTTCCCACACTATACTCTCCACCCTCCTATCCTCGATGTGCTGCCTCGAATATCGGATTGTAGTAGGGACGGGTACTCACTTTTGTTGAAGGTTGAAGAAAGAAAAGAGCAGGGTTTTGGTTTAGAAAGGCAAGGCAGCGAGGGCGAGAGGGGGGTGCAAGCGACCACAACTCTGCGAAAGAGACGGGATCAAATTTCCTCCTCTTGAACCCCTTTCAGTCCACGAAACATGGGAGGTTGCCACCAATTTCGCATTTCGGGAATATACAGGCTATAATACCGGCCAAGATGGGTGTGGCACTCTATCCTTCCTGCCGCGCTCTGTTGTTGCATTCCAAGTCAGTTACCTCTTGTCCAACGACTGCACCTATTCTTCCTCCTTTGCTATCATCACACATGCACCATCGTCAAACCGCAAATCGATCTTCCTTAGACTCATCACCATATTTCATGGATGTCAACCTATGCAGCTGCCTCGACTCTCGATTCAGACTCGATCCAACAGTCGCTCGTCTATTCTTGTCGGTACTCGAACTAAGCGGCACATTTACGAGCAGATCAGTCGATCGAGAGGAAAAGATCTCCTCGCTCGAGTCGCCGTATTCATCCCTGGACTGAATTTCCAGCTTTTCCTACAAGGCTGCAATGGGATGATAGGGGCGGACTTGTCGAGTGCAAGAATCTTGCTGAATTACGGTCGGACGAGGTCGCCTGGAAGTCGCTTGGCCGATAGTACGAGTATACCTCTGCCTAAGCTCATCAACAGGTTTTGACTTCGAAAAGGGGTGGTGGCTAGTCAGCGCGGCTGCCAGGGCTTCGCCGACGATATTTGATACGAAAAGAATCAACTTGATCCGCTTGGGAGGACCGTCTGTGACCTTCGATCATCGGTTTACAAGCGTAGTGCGACCGCAAGTGAGGAGTACACTCTCGCTGAGTTGCGTGGTTTGGCGCCTTCCCGCTTCGACGACGGCCGACTTGCGTCGCTCGCTCATCTGGACGACCATGTCGCTGCGCTGCTAAGGAAATCTGATTGTAACGGGATTACCCAGTTCCAGCAGTTGCTGACCTCGGTCGGATGAACCGTTCGATCCCACCTTGGGTGTGAAGGGGATTTGGGACCTCCCTATGGAATACAGCGGGGCGACGAATCATTGGCGACCTCGCGTGGGCGTTTGTCGCCGTCCTTCTCCGTAAACTCTAGATGTCTTTTTGAACAATTTGCTGTAGCAACTTGCGCATGCTATCCTAGCTGAAAGAGATTTGCTTTCGCCATCAAACAAAGCATTGGTCGAAGCTGTCAGTATAACCCGTCCGTCCCAGCTGCGACGAGGTGGAGGATGAGTGCCACTCATGGTTTGCCACTCTTGGTTGAATTTGATTCCGCTCTCGTCTCGTCGACTCCTTGTGAACATGTCGCAAACCTCGTCTATGCATCCCTCGACAGCCCCTCCTCGCGCCCTCACATCATATCCCCTTGCTCGGTACATCGCAGCCGCATCTCCGACTCGACCGTTCGCTAGTCTCCCACCGGGGTGCTCAGAGGTATCGACGTCGATTTCGTTAGTGTCGAGGAAAGGGCTATCGACAAAACAACGGCACGACGCGCGCGCCGCGTCGAGCTGGATTGATTAGGCGGACCTCTGTTCTCGACATTTACCTCTTTCTGTTATCGATAAAAGGTGTATCAGACCTGTCCCCGAAACGTCCCGCACCTCGATCACGACCACGACCACAATCTTGGCTAGGCGAGGGTTAAATCCAGCGGACATTCCCTCACCTTGTTTGCCAAAGAGCATTTATCCGACCTCATCATCTTACGCCCCTCGGACCAATTCGAGCAAGATGGCACGAGAGACTAGAGCGTCTCGAGATGCGAATGCTGCCGGTGAGTTGCTCTTGCACCTTAGATACAGATACAGCAAATACTGATCGTCCACAGTGACTAGCGTATCGTCTACACCCAATAAACGCAAACGAGCATCTCCTCCCCCTCCTCCGTCCGCCTCTACCCCAGCTTCGTCGACATCGGTCAAGCTTGTCCTACCGTCATCTAGCGCTCTTGCCGCGAAACAGCTCGCTGTCGAGGAAGAGGCGAAAGGGTCAAAGAGGCAGAAGATTACGTTCAAAGTGAAGCCGGTCAATGGGCACAGCAAGGCTATTGGGAAGAGCGAAGCTGCCGAGCTAGAAGAGGAGGTGCTGGAGGAGCAGAATGGAGTGGAAGAAGCGGATGTAAAAGAGGAGAAGGTCGAGGGCGCTCTGAGCTCCGAGATGAGGGGTGCTTTGGCGAATGTCATTGGACAGTGAGTTGGCAAATGGTGACACACGTTGACTTTGCAGGATGGCTATACACCTACCAACACCGCTCAATGGCATATTGACACTTTGGCTTCCGCCTACTTTTGCGCAAAACGAGGACAATACCCTGGGATGGGTCTTGAAGCAGACAAGTCTCACTTGGGAAGGCCTTGTTGTAAGTCATCCCCCATCCGACTGGTCTGACGAATTAGGATGTGTTACACCTCTTTGCGGAGAATCTCCTCGTCCCCTGCTCGTACCCCAACCCCATGCCAGCCTTGTCGCAATTCCACCAACCCGTCCCTCCTCTTCCCTCACACTTTCGCCCTCATGTAATCTACAACTTTTGCGCTAGTCTATACGCCTTGATGCTCCAGATTGAGCCTGGAAACCACTCTCGGCTGGACCCTAAAGCGGCGGAGAGATGGGCTTTGGTGCAACGGCTGCCTAGCTCGGTGAGCAGCAATACGAGCGCTGGAGAATGGTTTTCTTCGCCAGTGGATTCGAGGTTGACCGAGGCGGGAGTCAGGGCGATCAAAAAGGAAGGCGGAGAGGTAGAGACGGTGTTGGAACATTTTGCAGCGAGGGGAGATAGATTTGGTGAGTAGACCCGCAAAGGACGAGACGAGTGCTGACCCTTAGGTGTCGCTCAAGCGGTGTCGTTGCAGACTCTTGGAATGTCGGCAGAACGAAAGGTGGTCAAATTGGCGGATACGGTGATACGGCGAGCCAGCACAAAGGCGGCGAGGTGGAAGGCGCTACGAGAGGCGAAGGGAGGAGGCGGCTTTGGCAGTATATCACGGGGAGGTAAGGTCAAGTTGCACGACCGACTAGCTGACGAGCAGTCCAAGCAGTTTCTGAGGGTAGTACGACCTGGACACCATCTTTCGCTCCTACATATGATTCGACGAGGACTACAGGAGGCGGCTCGTACTACAAGCAAGTTGCAGCGATGACGGAGCGGGCGAGATTCAACGAGTACAAGCGTCTAGCCGAGGAGCCTTCACCAGTCTACGCATCAGGGTGGAATGGAACGCTGCAAGGCGATCAAGGGGAAAAAGTGGAGCGGAGCGCAGGCGATGTCTTGAGGGAGAATGCAGAGTTGATCGAGGAGCTGCAAGCTTGGCAGGAAGATCGGGTCAAGCGAGCAGGAACTGTACCAAGCGAGCGAGAACGGGCCATTGGTGAGTCAATCCATCGGGTATTGCTGACACTGCAGCGGATACCCTGTTCTCGTCGCTGGCAGATCTCTCATCAACTGTCTTACCTGGCGATCTTTTGACCCCTCGACCGACACCTGGTCTGGCCCACGAGCTTGCCAGACGGTTTGTGCCTGTCCACCTACCGGCTATTCGTGGTACTCTCGATCCTCGACGTCCAAAGGCAATACACGACAATCTCACTGTCAAACCCAAGCCGATCGGTCAAAGTCCTGCAGCACTTTCTGGTGGGACTCCCGCTAAACCTTATCAACCACAATCTACGCCTGCTCGAAATTACTCGTACAACCCTTCGCCTCAGTACAACCCAAACACTCCTCCGTCTTATCGACCTTCTCCCCAGCAACCGCATCCGTCGTACAGTGGTGGAGCGGGGAACATGCCGGTGTATGGTCGACCAGCGTCCATGGCGCCGAGTCCACAGATGAACAGCCCGTCGACGGCGTACTCGACCAACCAATATCCTGCTCGGCCCGGACCCGGACCTTCGGCTCTGAGGCAGAGCTTCGGACCCTCGACTGGATCGCCGTTGCATGGATCTGAGTATGGCAGGAACCCGGCAGCGGGGTTGATGAGTCAAGCAGGGGCAGGACATAGATAGCTGTGCCATAGTTAGTCGTCGGGTACTATCGCCCTGTACCGTTCTCTTCACATGCATCCTGACGTGAGCTCATAGCAATAGCACGCCAATCCGCATCGATCTTTTTCTAACCCAATTGTACAGGAAGGAGAAGTCGCGCTGCTCTCTCGGCTCAAGCTGGGGGGGAAAAGAAGGCGTGAAAAGGGAGAGGTACGCAATGGTGACTCGAGAAGTGACGCCTGCATAGCAGCAGCTTGAATCCCCGTTGAGCGTTTTCGGCTGATTTTCGACACTCGTACCTATCTGTCGGGTCATGTCTATTTATACAGTGCGGGCGATGGCATATGTTTTCGTTGGACAGCATTGCCAAGCCGTCTGACTTGTGCACGCAGGAAGACGCCAGACGGGTTAAAGTGGTGAACCATGTGGGACGGGGAAGCGATCCCAAAGTACGAGGGGAATATTTACGTCAGATTGCGGATTGTGCCTTGCCCAACAGTGAACACCGCCCCCCTCTCACTGGTTCAATGTCCCAATCTTTGCGTCAACACCAAACCCACGCAGGCTTCGGCTTGGAGATCTTGACGAGAGATTAGCTTAGCCGCTGCCGCTGCTGCTGACCACTCTAAGTTAGTGGGATACGAGGGGCGCTGACAAGAGCAAGGGGAACGTCGCGTACGCAGAGTTCGGCTAAAGGGGCCGACAGAGGTGAGTGAGTGCCGTGCGGACATTCCGAGAGGAGCTGGGTTCAAGGGGATGCTGCAGGCGATGAGGGGTTGATTTGTAGAGTATTTCGTCGAACAGCATAGTAGAGACCCCCTCTTCAGTGAGCTGCTCGCTCGAGATGTATATGTATATCTACATGGCCATCCCGCATCTTGTCTCTCTGAATTATTCATCCTCGACACTCGTTCATTCTCGGGCTGAACAGACAAGCTCTCGTCGGCATTGAGAGAAGCATCATGGACGACGACTTTACACCACCTTCCTTTCCAACTTTACCTTATAATTCTTCATCTCCATCGACCTCTTCCTACGATTCTTCTACACCAGCACCAGTACCACATCACGGACGATACTACCCGCCCCAGCCTGCCTACCTTCAAACCGGCGTCATACTCCCTCGACCGCATTCTCAACCCGAATTGGCTTATTGGCATCACCACAATTCCACATCTCAACCTCAACCTCAACCCTACCCGATACTCCACTCGCCCAACCTGCTGTCCGCACCAGGGTACCGTGGGCAGACGGCCCAACTGCATGCGTCGCCAAAATCGATGTATGCGCCGTTGCCTCGACGTTCGAGTGAAACCCCATTTGTCACTACACCTTTACCGATGGCTCTTGCCGAAGACGAACCGGTCCACCTGGATCAGGGGG
>JALPCD010000529.1:0-11006 GCA_026538415.1 Cryptococcus sp. GC_Crypt_1
TCCTCGACCGGCGCCTGCTCAGCCTTGGGCACAACGAGGGCAAGGGGAACAAGCAGGAGGAATGGGTAGTGATGGGAGAAGACAGGACCACTTTGGGGTACCGCCGAATGGAGGTCAAGGACGAGGTGGAAAAACGAAGGACAAGGAGGGCGAACATGGCAAGGGGTGTGGATGCGTCATTATGTGAAGACATGCGAGAAGCACGCGCAGCGAAATAACGCGATAGGGGGTCACAGAAAGGGTGGGGATGAACTCTGCATCTTGTACGATAGCATCTAACATATACGAGACTCGACGATATGCCATGAACAGTATAGTATGAACGACCGCCCTAGATCCCTTGAGTCCCAACGGCTGTCTCGGATGTCCCAGGTGGGGTGAGACTTCTGCCGATCCGACTTCCGATGCATATGCCATGCTCAATACCTTACTATAGTCACATATCTATCTCCCGTCGTGCATGCAAGCATGCATGCATACACCCTTCTTATCCCCACTTCAGCCTGAGATTACAACCACACTTTCAAACGCCTAGTCGTCCCTCTGCGCATGAGCCTTGTTGTACGCCGACACAACCCTACTTCATTAGCGACCCATCCCTCCTGATCTCGACCCTCATCACACTCCCGACGTACCTGCCTATATGCCTGAAATACCACTCCCTCGCCGCCTTTTCCGGTATAGGCAAGAACGGTCCTGGTTTCCCACCTCTGGAGAAGAGAGCTATACCAGACGACTCGAGCGACAACGACGCCAAATCTTCGAAGGACACTTCCCAGATCTCCCGCAGTTTGCGTATTTGGACATTGAGGATTCGTTTGTTGGACAAGATCGAGACCGAGTCGTCGCCTGGGATGTCTAAGCACGTCAGCAAAGATTGTTACAATCACAGATGGATAGGTGGACATACCGAGATGGGCGATGTACTGCTCGTGGAAGTAGGCTCCCGCCTTGACCTCCTTCAACCAACTCTGCCCCAACGCCTCTCTCGCCGAGAATGGCTAGAACCATCAGCACAACCGTCCCTATCATCCCAAACCTCGCCTCGATGACTCACCTTGACCACCCCGTCTGGCGAGATATACCTCGGCAATCTCACTCTATCCAGATCCGCCTGATCAAACACCGTCGTCGTATTCCTTATACCCTCTGTCGAGGCTGACACAAAGTCCATCACACCCACCACAGGCTTCGTGAACAGCCCCACGAATCCCTTCCCTACTCCCTTGGCGAAACCCGCTGCACCTTGCTTTTCCGCCCCTTCGAGTGGAAGCGATGCGACACCTTCAAACGCGCTGGTAACGCTGTCGGCAAAAGCAGATGCTCCAGCTGCCACACCGTATAGCGCATGCTTGGGCTTGTTTCGTCGCTGCGTCGTGCGTCGTTTCGATTGGTACTCTGCGTCGAGGGTCGCTGCCGAAAGACCTTTACCGATGGACGAGGTAAACTTGGTCATACTGTCGGTGATACCAAACACCGTCTTCTTGGCAAAGCTCGTCGCTCCCTACTTGTCAGTCCCACACTACTACGCCCGTCCCGAGTGTTGCTGCTCACCCTTGCTATACCCAGACCGATATCCTTGTTCCCGTGCATCACGATCCCTTGATACGGCTCGTAGAAGATGTCCGAAAATCCCGAGCTGATATTGTTGAACAGCCCAACGGGGTTGCCCAAAAAGTCTGCCGAACCGAGCACTCGATAGATTTGCGCCATCATCTGTTCTTGGTAATGCAGCTGAACCCGCTCCATCAACGAAGGCATGCTCAGTCGAGAGTTCTCCAAGAACAATGCTCGGAAGGTGAGAGGCGCCGCGTTGACATTGCCGAGCGTCATGGTGAGCGCATTGAGCGCATAGTAGAAGGGGTTTCGAGTCGACACCCTGCCTATCAGCCTTTGCACCTAGGAGGTGGATTGCTCACTTTTCGTCCACGTTGACCCGGTCGGTACGCATGAAGGACAGCTCCAACTGCATGGGCTGCAACTGCAACGCCTCGAAAAAGATATCGGCAGCTCCTCCGGCGATGTCCGGCTCGGGTATCTCCTTGGGATGCTCGATGAGGATACTACACTGTCAGCGTCCTTCTCCCGACCATCGCGCTCACTCTTGGGTCGGTTCCTTCCAAGCGGCATCCTTGAACTTGGCAAAGTCCAGCAAGGCGAACAAAAAGTCTTCATCCAGCTCGATCGTCATCGCCTGTAGCAAGATCGTCGCGTACTTGATGAACCAGACCCCATGGGCTATCACATCAGCCTACATTGCTTTCACCACAACCTCTCCCTCTACTCACCTCGATCTTTGAGAACAGCGACCGACGCCTGGAGAGTGGGGTGTGACTCGAGCTCTTTCCCATCCTTGGGTACGACCGTAGGATACAAGATGATCGGGAACAACCCTCCAAAGAGCTGATTGTCGATCTGAATCCACTTGCAATCCACAAACGCGTCGTAATATTGCGGATAATCCGAGTATCCCAGCTTCAGACCCCTCAACGAAATGTACAACAGCTCGTCTGGCCGCTTGGTGATGACCGATATACCGATACCTTCAAAGTCGACCAAGATGCTCAGCGTAGGTTTTTCCGATACAGCCACCGTCTCGAATGCCGTAGTCGTCAAGCTGTCCATACTCTCTGACCGCTGAATACCCGTCTGACCTCGCTTGGCGGGTTTGTAGACGCTCGTATCCTCATTGTAGGGCGAAATGACCAAGAGCTGCGAATTTCCATCGGCCTGGATATCCATCGAGACGGTCATCGAGCGCTGATTGCTCGACATGGGTCGAATCTTGACAGGAGGCTGTATCCCAATCGCCATCATGTCGATCGGTCGGCCCACCGGCTGTCGCTCCTCGTTGGGATTTCTGGGTGCGAGGTAAAGCTGGATCCGCTTGTTGGTCGCCGTCGGATAGTCCCACGTGTAGTCGGCCATGGCATGAGGGTCGATCTTGATCGGTCGACAAATCTCCTTGGGACACTGACCTTCCTTATCCACCTGCTCAAATACCAGCGGAAGATTCGTATCGTTCTGCAGCCGGAGCGGCCAAGGTTCCGTCTCCCGAGAGATATAGATGAAGATACTCGAGCCTTCGATGTGCGTCTCCACCCTCATCAAGTACGTCTTGGGTCGATTTCCTCCTCGTCGAAGCGTAAGATGGGTACGCCCAATATCGGCAATACTGAACGGCGCCGACCACTTGAGCTCCCCTCCGCCTGCGAGCGTCATTGCCAGCTGAGGTTCCGCCCGGCTCTGCAACTGATGCAGAGGTACCCTCTGTCCCGGCGCCAGATCAATCGGCTTGTCGGAACCAGCTTGTCGAACTCGTAGAGCGTGCTCGAAGGAATTCTTGACCAAAAACCTCGGCGCAATCGTAATGACCTTCGTCAATTTGTATTTGCCCAATCCCTCGGCATACGACAATCCGACAAAGTAATCATGGTTGCCGTCGGCGTCCGACATGACTACCTGCATATCCGCCGCGATCGTTTCGAACGAGACCGCCTTGGACCATTTCGAGTCTTCCACCTTGAGGAAGAGCCGATTCCTTCGATCCTCGTTCGGATAGCTAAACATGAATGGCGTAGGGGTATCTCGTCGATGGTCGTTCCCGAACAGATCACTTCCGGCCACCGCCTTTTGCCCTCCAGTCCACGTCTTGGCTGCCAAGTCGAACGGCAGACCCGTCTTGTTGATAAAGATGTACGGACTGTAGATTTGCACCTTTTTCGCTCCGCCCGAGTTGGGGTACTCGAAGTAATGCAGCTTGAGCATGAGCTTCAACCCATGCTCATCGGGCAGCAAGAAATGATCCTCCTGCGGCAACTCGTCGTCGTCGGTATTGATAATCGCATAGTCGGAATGTTTAAAGCTCGTATCCTCTGGCGCGATCGACAACAAGATCAAATGCGACAGCTCGACCGTGTGCACCGGGAACGTTCCGCCTTTGACCAGATACTCGCTCGAGGACAGTCCAGCGTTCTTGTCGTGGATCCGATACTTGATGTTGTACGGCAACAAGTTTTCAATCTCGATCGGCGCTCGAAGGGTCAACGACAGGCGAGGATAGACCTTGGCGTGCGGATTCTCGGTATCAAAGTTGGCTTGAGCTTGGAAGTAAAACGCCGTATCGCCAGCGTTCATCGGTTTGCAGCTGATCGGTCGGATGGGCCGTTTGACGAGGTTGGTCCAATGAATCATGCTAGACCAGCCATAATCGAATCCAAAGCCCTTCAACGGTCGCAATCGGAATCGCCCATCGTATACCGCCGAGAGTGGGACAGGACAAGACTCTCCCGGATCAATCTTCATCGCTCCTCCCATCGCCTTGCCATGACTGTCCACCACAATCATCTCCACCGGGTGCGACGTCTTGTTGTCGACATTGAGTGTAGAGCGGAACGTGATGACCTTGATGTTATGCTCGAGTCGAATCTCGCACATCAACTGATGCGAAACCCTGTCGGTCTTGGGCCGAAGGTACAGAATCTGCTCTCCCTCCTGGTCGACCGATATCCCTCGAAGCGGTTCCGTCCAAGGGCATTTCTCCAGCTTGACACCGAGGGAATTGTGTCGTACACCGGAAACGTTGTCTCGAGTCGCCTTTCGATCCTCAAATCGCCAAGGTACCTCTGCCCCATCGTCAAGCGTCTTTGCGGCATTCTTCTTGATCTCCTTGGTAAGATCGTGCGGCTCTGGCCAGAGCATCATTGACAATCCCGTCCTATTCCTGATCCTAAACGGCGCATCGTTCCCTCGACCCTCCTTGATTCTATCCGCTTCTTTGCTCCACACCGTAGCCGTCGTGATCGCCAGCTCGATAAATGTCGACGTCAAGTTGAGCTCCAAACGTTCCTCGGCGACCAATCGTACGCTGAGCGGATTCTGACCCGGTCCAGCCGACGTGCGGTTAACTCGAAGGTCAAACTTCCAAGGATCCATCAACGGCTCAAAGTGCGAGTTGGTCAAGTTGAAGTATCGTATCGAGGTGGTGATGGATGTTCCCATGCGTAGATCGCCCGACCAATCGTTGATCATGACCGAAAACTCATTGGTAGAGACATGAACGAACGGCAGCTCTTGCAGATCGCCCACCAGCACAAACTGAAAGCCGTTGATCCTCGCCTTGAGTTGTTCCTTGGAAACGAGCACCTTGGACTTGTCCACAGAGCTCCTCCTCTTTTTGCTGACCGACGTTCGCCTGTCGCTGTGTTTGGCCGATGCAGCAGCGGGTACAATCGATGTCGAGGCGGTAGTCGCATCGCCACCCAACAAGCTCGATCGTCGCCTATTCCCACCCGCGACGGGTTCTCCGGCCGGTGCCGTAGCTCGAGTTGCAGCTGCAGACGCCTTGTTGACAATGTCCATGATGAGCATAATGTTCGAATAAGACGCTCGGAAGATGACCGGATCGGGAATATCCACCTCGAAGCTCGTCATCTGCTGCGAACCCCTCTGTCGAGTATCCAGCGAAAGGGCAATGTTGAGCTCGTCCAGGAATTTGACTCGATCATTGGGTCGGTCCATCCGTCCAAAGCTCATGCCCAACTTGTCAATCTTGAGCGCAACGACGCTCTGCTGCGAGAGTAGCACCTCCTTGATACTGAGCTGAATGGCTTGCGATCGAGAATCCGCATCATCGGCAAGGACAATCACCGTTGCGTCGATAATCTCCACTCGAAGCGCCAGCGAGCCCTTCTTCTCCGCAGGTCCTTCTGTCGCTTCCACCTCTTCCTTTTGCGCAGTCGTTTCCACCTGGTCGGAGGTCTTCTTGAACGGACTCATGGCAAACTCGAGAAGTGCAGCGAGAGGATCGACAGCTAAAATGAAGCGAGGACTGTCGATCGTGATGATGGCCAACGCAGACTTGTCGGAACCACCGGCCATGGTGTATTGTACCATCCTACTTGTCAGCCCGTTTCGCACCTAAACGGCTGTCAAAACTCACACTTGCTTCCCCTTGTGCTCAGCAGAGGGTATGATATCCCTAAAGACGCTTTTCCCCGCTCTCGTGTTGGCAAACGACAAGGCTCTGAGTGAAAACTCCGCCTCCATGGCTCCATCCGACAACTGCTTCATCCCCACGTGCGTCTGCTGTAGCGCAAATCGGGCGATCGAATTGCCCTGTAGATCCTCTTGTCGATGAGCATCTCCAGTATACAGCTCCAAAGCAATCGATCCGACGGAAAAGACAAAGTCAAGAGTCGTCCATATGGACGGCCCATCTTTGGTCGACTTCTTGACAACAGATAACTCTGGCTCCAGGTCGACTCCAGGGGTCGATGGTGCTTCTTCGCTGACCGGCGTAAGAGCTCCCGACTCGGTAGCAGGCGTAGTAGGGATCGTATCGGGCGTAGCTTCTTCATCCACGTCGCTGACGCCGCTGAGAGCTCGAGGTAGCGTATCGACAATGCTCATGAGCAAGACATACTGCGATTGCGTCAAAGAAAGCTTGACATCGCTCATCTCGGTCGTCATCTACGCTCGTCAGCGGTATGCTACAGTCAAGATATCTCGACTCACCTCGGTATCCGCTCGATCTACCTCTCCCCGATGGGAACTGCCTCCAGCTTGCTTGATGCTCGCATTGATAGCGACATCGTTGATCATCTGCAGCGTCGCCATCTTTCCTTGATTCTCAATCTCCGATGCCACGTTGACCCCTTGCAGACTCGCCTTGATCGTACTCGTATCGTTCGCGTCGCCAAGGTATTGATTCTGCGCCACAATCTCACCCAAACGAAGCACCAGCACGTCTGGCGAGGCGAGACCATCTCGAGGGAGGACAATAATCGGAGTCTTGACCACAATGTCGTAGTGCATCCTCGTCACCTCGCTTGCCCGCTGTACTGCCGCCTGGCTGGCAGCATCGTATACCGCCTTCATTCGAGCAAATTTGAGCGCAAAACCGTAGAGATCCCGTATAGGCTTCTCCATAAATGTGAACTTGAGCGAGCCCGCGCGAAGGTTGACGGACGAGTTGTAACCCGGGAAAGTCTCTTCGTCGGTCGGGTCGAACGTTTCGTAGCTGAAATCGGCCAGCTCTTCACCTTCGATACTGAGCAGCTTCTTGAACGACGGAACGGCAACCTGATCCTCCGACAGGTCGACGAGCGAGATGTTGCCGAGTCGAGCACCAACTCGAAGGGTTCCAGCTCGAAGCATGATCGCAACGTCGACAGCGGGAAGGGCGAGCAGCGCAAAGCGTACATCGTTGTTCTCGAGCGAAACTGCCACTGTCAGCAATGTCGCATCTAACACGACAGAAATTCCCGACTTACGTTGCACACTCGTCAACTTGACTCTGACCCGAATCTTGTCCATAGACTTCTGCTGGACTTCCAATTCCTCCTTTGTCGCAACTTCCTGCCCATTCGGCTTCTCCCCGGTCCCCGCGGCCTCATCCTGCGGCACAAACGTCGTCATGATGAAGTCGTAAAGCGACAAGATCGGCTCGGGCGCTACGGTAATGTTGAACGTCGAAAGTTCGGTATCTACACTCTGGTCCACCCCTTCATGCACCGTCATAAACTCTGGTGAATCCTTCTGCACCTTGACATATCGCACTTGGATGAGCTTGAAATCAGTGTCGCTGGCGTCCTTCTGCGCCGAAGATAACAATGGCTTTCGAACCTCGCCTCGCTCGACCATCCCCAGGGTAACGGATCGCAAGAACAGGTCGACCGACATGTCGTATTTCCGGAGACCGAATGTGAGACCGAACCCTTCGAGCAGAGCCTCGGCGAGAGCCTTCTCGGTCGTTGGGGAAGTCGACTTGAACAGCGACGCCTTGAGTCGTCCAACAGCGAATTTGAATTCGAATGTGACTTGTTGCATCGCAGCTCGTTGACTCTGCATGATCAGCTCTTCGCTTGCCAACCAGTATCCCACTCACGTCGGTGGTATCGTCCCTCGCCTCGTAAAACTGATCATTCCCTTTGCCGTCCACCGAACTGTCATCGTCCTCCTTCTCGTCGCCATCCTCTCCAGCCGTACGATGAGACATGACCGATCTCGTATCGTCCAGATTATACTCCTCAATCTTCGGCTGCCTAAACGAAGGTCTCGAGCTTGCCTGTATCGTCTTGTGCGCATCGGGCGGTGCCACCTCGTCCTCCCCAAACTTGGGAATCGCCACATCGATAAAGCGCATCAACGTCTTGTACTTTTTATCCGAAAAGTTGACCTGGAGCTCTGGCAACTCTCCAGCAATCTTGAACCGAGTCAAGTTGGGCGCATTGACAATGGCGTTTTGGACGGTAAACGACATGTTGATCCTCTCGAGAATATGCAGATCGCCTTCTCCTCCAGCGTGTGGATTCTCGATCGCTCGCATACACGCCTCGATGCTCGGTCCCATGAGCAACTGAGTCGATTCGAGGCGTAAAGACATCTTGTCGTACATGAGGTCTTCGAGTTGTCGAAAATCCTCGTCGTTGTATTGCCTACCTCGTTTGCTCTGAACCTCTTTGAGCTTGTCCTGATCGGCTAATTTGCTCTCAACGGCAATATGACCGGCATCCAAAACCAACGCTTGACTATCCTTCTTCCGAATGTCCATGGGGATGATGATGATTGGAGCGTTCATGTCGACTCGAATATCTACCGTCTTGTGCTGCTCCAGCGCATACTCCAATCCCGCTCGCGTCTCCTTTCGTATTCCATCCAGCGTCTGTCCAGCAGCGTCCAACAAGGCGCTAATCGACTCGAGCTGACTCGCAGGCGGTTTGAAAAACGCAACAACCGCTTCGACGTATCCCTTGTGGTAGATGATCTCGAGATGTCGCATTCGGACCTTGACGACGTTATCGGCATGACCATCGAGCGGATTCTGCTCCACTTCCATCGTGAAGAAAGGGTCGACATCGCCATTCGCATCCTTCTCCATCCCCTCGCTAATCTCGGCAATTGCGCCATCCGTTCCACCTGCGTCGAGACTGCTTTGGCGACTAGCTGATTTCCGATCTGCCGAATCTTCAATATCCTTCACTCGCACAATCTGAGGGTAAAGCGAGTCGGTCGTCGTCCCATCATATACCCTGAATCCACCTAGCGCAATCTTCCCCGAAACAGAGTCGGTCAACTGCACCGCATCTGCCGAGAAAGAGTCAAAGACAAGCGCAATAATGTCGGTATTCGCACCGTGCGGATCCGTTCGTAGGGAAAAAGACCCCTTGTTGAGCGTAGCTGAAACTCGAGCTTTCATGAAATCGCGAGCCGTCGACCCAATGGAAACAGCTGCCGAGGCGTCATAGTCGATGATGTCGTCAATCTCCTTTTTCGCCTCTTCCGACATTCCCCCTTCATCGTCCGATTTGGGCACGCCCCACATCCACTGTCCCCATGTTTGTCGTTGAGGCTGATGTTGCCGTTGCTCCGCCTCGAGCTTTCGTCGAGTTGCTGCGTCCTTTTTCGCTTGCGCTCGAGCGACCGATCGGAAAAAACGAATATCCTCATAACTCAATCCTTCCTCCATTTCTTTCAACGCAGCATCGTCCTATTTCGTCAGTTTCAACAACTCATGCAAGAGAATCGACTCACCTCCGGCGCAAGCTCCTTGTTCTCTGGCAATGCAAGCTTTTTCCCATACACCTCGACATATCTCTTCCTTGTGTCCCTCCTCTGCGACATGTATTCCCAAGTCCACCTCCTCCGCTTCTCATGTATCTCCGAGCTGATTGCATTCAACGCAAATTTCAGCCTGGCCTTGGCCGGACTCTCGTTGAATTCCTCCTCTGACGGTCGAAATTTATGATACTGATGCGTACGTCGGTAAAAGTGGAACACGTCGACCATGGATAAAGCATCTCGATATTGATCCCTATCGAAAACAACTCCAATTTCGTCGAAAATGACTTGAGCGTCGATTTTCGGTGCTTCACTCGACATGGTCTTATGCAGGATGACGCGAGCTTCTCCAGTGACGGGCTTGAGGATGTATTGGTGTTTGGGCGAGCCGACCAGCATCGACTTGAGCGCATCGAGCGTTCCTTGTCGATCTTGTGTTCCCTTGTCGAGAGAGCCAGTGTCGGTGTCGAAGTACACAGATAGACCATTGAGTTTGGCGAGCTGTACGTCAGCGACGTCGTCCCACTATGCATCGACGAGCTTACCTTGTGGACACCATGCAAGCTGTCCTGGATAAACGCCTCGACCCAGTTCCCATCGGTCGAGATAGCACTGAGCTCTGACAAGGTCATACCAGCAGCAAAGGGGTGCTACTCATCAGCGTATAAAGTATCGGAGAGCAACGCGACTCACGTCTGGTGCGCTCGTGCCATCCTCGTACCGTACGTGAATATTCTTCACCCTCACTTGAACATTGCTGACAATCTTGTTCACGACCGCCTGCAAATACGTCTCCTTTCCTGGATCTCATGAGCACAATCGCTTGCTTTCTCCTCATCTATAGAGAACACTCACCACCCTCAGAAGCAGCCTTTGCCCCCACCTGACTGGCAGCATTATCCACCGCTTCCGCATTCTTCAGCCGTTCCTGCTTGGTCGCCTGTTCCACCCGCGCATCCTCCTCCGGGTCCACCTTGCCCTGCGGTCTCGCTCGAGCCAAGACGTAGATATCATCAATCTCGATCTTTGCCGGAGAGTCTTTCAGAGCGCCCCAGGGGATTGTGATATCGAGGTGGCCGATATCTCCAGCGACAATCTCAACGGGCAGTCCGAATCGCTCCAAGACCGATTTCTTCAGATGAAGGTTGTTGAGCTCGATATGGCCTATACCATCAGCACCGAACGAATTGCAAAGGATTTGGGGTAAAGAAGTGCACGCTCACCGGAGAGGACGGAAAAGTTGAGGTCTTTGGGATCCAAATTCTCGACATAGGGCGAGACGAGGTTATTGACGAGCTGCGAAGCGACCCCCTTTATCGCCTGCATCTTGGTCGAAAGATTAGCCTACAGGCCGAGCGGGAAATATGCTGTGAGACCGTGCGGTAGGGCGTCTACCCAATGGCGGCAATGGGCGAGCGAGACGTGAAGACGCGGGGGTGGGGAGT
>JALPCD010000053.1:0-30058 GCA_026538415.1 Cryptococcus sp. GC_Crypt_1
CTATCACTCGCTCTCGACTTCCACCTCCTCCCGCGGATGACAGGGAGGACAGTGATGATGCTCCGCCTCCACCCCCTCGTCAAGCTTCTGTTCAAGTCCCGCCTGTTCGCTCAAGCGCACCTGAACAGGAAGATGTACAGGCCGAAATGAACGCACCGATTCCACCTACTCCTCAGCGCAAGGCCACCCTTCCTGGCGCTATTCAGACCGGTGTACCTCTTCCTGCTGGTGGAGTAAGGTCGCCTGTCTCTACATCACCTAGTAAGCTCTTTCATTCTTTACACGAGCTTCCGCTGACGTCTAGCTTCTCCCAAAATCGCTCGATCCCCAACTCAGATCACCTCACCCCGATCTCCGACGACTGGAGCTCCCTCACTGGCGGAAGATACGAATGGGGAGGACGAGGAGAAGACTCGACGCTCCGGTATCGCTGCTCGGATGGCCAAGCTGGGCGGTGTCAAGTTCGGCATGCCCCCTCCAGCATTGAAGAAGAGGACTTCCAGCTCGGGTGCTCCAACTTCGCCTAGTGCGACCAAGGAAACCCGAGAGCTAGGCGTGGAGCCTCAGTCATTGACAGATCAAGAAGAGATCGACCAGACCTCTTCGACGGACGATCGATTGGCGGCCGAAACCTCGCCGCAGATATCCAAACCTGCACCTGCCGCTCAGATCAGCGAGGACGACGAGACTCCGGAAGCGGAAGCGGCGAGACGACGAGCGACTCTTGCCCGACTCAAGGCGGGAGGATCGCTCGGGTTTGGAATGTTCAATCACGGTCCTACCGAGGCCGAGCCTGTGACCGATCAACGAGGGATCCAGGAGGAGGAGGAAGCGGAAGATGGTGCACCTCCACCGCCGCCTCGACAGGCGAATCTACCTCCGGCACCTTTCGACGACCAAGGCGAAGATGACGATGATGCCCCTCCTCCGCCTCCGCCTGGTCGACCTGTTGTATCCACCTCGCGTTCGACTCTACCTCCGCCGCCTATCGATCAGGCGGACGAAGGTGACACTTCGGCTCCACCTCCTACTGCTATGGCACAACCACCTCGATCTTCTCAGGAGATTCCCTCTGCGCCAAAGCGATCGATGTCTGGCAGTCGCCCACCTATTCCAGCTCCCGATCGGCGATTGTCAGGTCAATACCCTTCTTCTCCCGTTCGAGAACGCAAGCATTCGTCGAGGACATCCGAGGATTGGCACATGACCGAGGAGCCCGCCATTTTGATGATGAACCAAGAAGCGACTTCGGACGACGTCCCACCGCCTCCTCCGCCTGGTCGACCTATTCCTGCGTCCCGGACATCGCAAAGCGGCTTTGCTCCTCCCATACAGACCCAATCGCCTCCTATGCACCAACGATCGGCATCAACCGCTTCGAGAGTCTCGATGAGGTCTCGAGTGTCGATGGATTCGCCGACGTCTCGACAAGCCGCTGCTGGCCAACTTCAAGATAGGACGGACCAGCCTCTGCCCCCTCCACCTGCTCAAGGCAGCTCCCCAGCTCAAGGCGGGCGACCAGGTTACGATGCGCTCGTGGCAGCTTCGAAGGACAGTGGGACGAGGTTGGCTCGAGCTGCTCGAGCTATGTTTGATCAAGGAAAGAAGGCGTACTATGGGGTGAGTCGTATATGCATCAATCCGATGTGATGTGCTAACGTTTAGGATGGTAGCCCAAGCGGATTCGTCCTCATCGCGCTGGAGAATGCCCATCTTGGTCAGCCTCAGAACGGATGGGGCCAGCTGGTGTACGAGCAGGAGACTGCGTCTGTCCTCAAACGCTACGACGAGGTGAGTCGATGGTGTACATCCGCTTGTACATAGCTGACGTGTAGCCTCGGGCGGGAGATATTGCTGCGTTTTACGATGCGAGGCTGAAGGGTCGAAAGGCGCTGCAAAGCTACGAGCAGCACGTTGGATCGGTCGAAGAGCCTCTGCTGGGTATCGTGGTGGATTTCGAGGTCAAGAATAAGCACAAGATCAAGGTGTTGCAGGTGGAACGAGGTGTACCGGAGGAAGTGAGCTATCGATTGGATGATCTCAAGTCGGGTCGAGTTGTCGTAAGTCGACATTTGGCATTGCATGTGGTGATCCGGGCTGATGAGCAGGTGTACCGACCTGGTATCTAGGTATAGTGTGAGGAAGATTGGGCGAGAAATAAGAAGATCTTGCAGGTCGGGCTTGAATAAAGTGTTTTCTAATAAATAATGTTCTGCATGTCGAACTGATGCAACAAATGCTCAATGAGCACGGACGAAGTCGACGTCGGTGACAACGATATGTAGACCATCCTCCTCCTCCTCAAGGTCTCCATACTCCTCTACTCGTCCATATGCCAAGAGTAGCAGCGACAGGCGGTCACAGTCTCAGTGTAGTATCGTGCATGTCCCTGACGAATCGTACAAAAAAGCCAACCGAAAAGCTATACTCTTCTTCCCATAGTATATCCTCTCCAGTTTACTTCTTAGCAGCCTCCTCGGCAGCCTTGGCCTCGGCTCGCTTCTTGTTGGCACCGAAGTTTCGCTTCTCGGCTCGAGCTTGTCGGGAGGCGGTGAAGGCAGAGAACTCCTTCTCCTCGGAGGTGATGGCTCGAGGAGCCTCGGCGGTGTAGCCGGAAGGAAGGGCGGGGAGGTCTCGGGTGATGTGGGCGTTGAGGTCGTCACCCTGTGAAAGTCAGCTTGTCTGCTGCAGCAACGGATGAAGGACGGTGAAGAGAGAGTATGATTGAGCGATGAAAACTCACGGTAGAGTCTCCCTTCTTGGCGGATCCAGCCTTTCGGGGGAAAACGACCAATCGAGATCGGTACTCCTTCAATCGGTCAACGTTGAGGGTCTGTCCCTCCTCGCTCTTGCTCCTTCTTCGGTGGTCGACGACGATTCCGAGTCCCTTGGCCTCCTTCTTTCGGAGACCGGCGAGCTTGATCTCAGACAGGGTGAATCCTCGTCCCTCTGCACAGATATCAGCCCCATGCTACATTATTGCATCTTCCGTCTCCACTCACCTCGGATTCGGATGTTGTATCGCTGAGTTGGGCATCGGACAGCGGGTCGGAGTCGTTCGAGAGGAGCTCCACCCGAAACAAGAGCCTTCTTGGATCGAGCGACTCGTCGAGAGTGCTTCTTGCCTGGTTGGTCGAACTGACATCAATCAGCATGCATCCCCCCTCGGCAGCACAAAAGGTCTGATGATTCCACTCACCCAGGTCTTGACCCGTCGTTGCCAGTCCTTTCGGAAATGGTTCTTTTGCAATTGGTTGTTGTGCTTGACCTAGAATAACATCAGCGACAGATTTCGACATGCGACACAGTCGAGGAGAAACGCACCATCTTGCCGGGTTTCTAAGAGCGATATCAGCGAGCTGTCCAGGACGTAGAGCGAGGTAATAGATGTATTGGAGGTGTCAGGATGGGTCGACTCACTTTTACTTGAAGGTTGAAGAGGTGATGGTGTACTTTGCACAAATTCGACAAACGACCATCCAGCAGCGAGAGGCGAGGAGGAGCAGCAGCCAGCACTCGGGGGAGAGAGAGCCCACACCACCACCCAGAGCCCAGGAGGCAGAGGGAGAGAAGGGCGGATCCCGCTTTCTTTGGCTCAGAAATCGGAGTTTTGCGGCGATTCATCATAGCAACTCGAAATTCAACCAGTGGCACCTCCCCCTAGACACGTCACGCAAATCGTATCATATTATTGCTGATACTCCCCTTCCTGGTCCCTCCCTGCACGCCCGCTGCTGCCGGAAATCTTCGAGATGGTCTGCTTTGCACCTCTTCTTTACAAACAAACGCAAATTTAATTCTACGCAAAAGCACCTTCTTTCCCTCCTCGCACTCCTCATTCCTCCGGGAATGGGTCGACAGCGCGAAATCTCGTGGAAACGGCAGGCCGTCAAATTGTAGAAAAGAAGGAAGCATTCAGGTTTTGGGTGGACCGTCTGGCCCGTCTGTGTACAGACGCCGTGCTAGGGGGTCCAAGACCGGTTTGACATTTCTAGATTCGAAGAGGACAATGTCATGTATGGCTTGTGGCTGTGTACGAAGGATGAAGAATCGGGTCGGTTTTTTTTGGAGTGAGGGGGTGCTGATGGTCGAAAGCAGAACTGACGGATGAGAATGGCCCAGTACACGCTCTCGACGCTCGGCAATGCGTTGCGCTGCTTTCGCCTCATATGTACTCGTACATCTCGACTGCGACCCCTCGCCTTGCCTCTCGCCAACATCGCCGATGGGACCAAGTAATCTCGGCAAGCATCGAGCCTTTCGAGTTGCTCGAGCTGTTCTAGCCGTTTTTCCAGACATCTCGGCTATCATCGTACTGCAGCTCTGCCCTTATGTCAATGGACGTACTCGTAGTACAGCAGATGCGACTATTTCATGATGGGTCATCAATCTTGACTATCGACGGGTTTTCGCAAGGCTGCAACAGTGGTTCGACTGCACATGCACATCCCGTCGAGGTCAAACAGCGACCTTCAGCTCGGCCTATTCCTCTCGACGATCCCGTAACGTTATGTTAATCCTTCTACATGATGAACAACGACTGAGCCGACTCTGTAGTCGTCCAGGAGCCACCTCGCCGACCTGGACAAAACTGCCGACGGATCAAGGATTCTTCCGAAGATTTCCCATGAGATCTCGAGACCTGGACAACATCACGTCCAGACGAAGAGGTGCATATAAGTTACATGTAAGTTAGTCAACTAAAAGACATACGTATGATGCAGCATTTATCCGCGCCTTTGTGGAGGTGGAGAGATGGGTGGAGGTGTTCGGAGGTGGAGGCTGTATAGCGCAACCTATAAAGACACACCTCGACCCCCCCTCCTTTGGACCTCTGTTCTTCCCATCAACCTGTCATCCACTCGTTCTCTCTTAGCCACGACAGGGTATCTCGTTACAGCTCTACGACATTACTCTCGAGCCAACATGTCGACCACTCTCAAGTTCCAAGACCGCACAGTCCCTGCCCCGGGCTTCGGGTATGTCTACTACTCTTTCCCACTCTCGCTACCCCTGTCGGTTCAGCTGACGAGTCAGAGCCATGTCTCTCTCTGGCGGCTACGGTCCAGCAGATGACGACGAGTCTCTCCAGGTCTTGAAGAAGGCTCTCGACCTCGGCTGCACCTTCTGGGACACTGCCATCGTGTACGGCGTTGGGCACAACGAATCGCTTCTCGGTCGATTCTTCAAGGAGAACCCAGGATCAAGGGAGAAGGTCTTTGTTGCTACCAAGTGCGGTTTCGATGTGAGTCGACTAGCCGGTCTTCATTGTCGCAGGAGCTGACGTGCAGCTCAACTTTGAGACCAAGGAGAACAGAGGTGTCACCAACAAGCCAGATTATGTACGACAATCGATTGAGGGATCCATCGAACGACTAGGCAGCACCCCCGATCTTTTCTATCTTCACCGTATCGATCCCGACACACCTATCGAGGACAGTGTCAAGGCATTGGATGAGCTCAGGAAGGCGGGCAAGACAAAGTATATTGGATTGAGCGAGTGTTCCGCCGAGACACTTCGAAAGGCCAACGCAGGTGAGTTTGAACCCTTCCTCTACCGCAAACAATCCTCTCCACATTGGTCCCTCGCCTTCGTAATATGACTCAGCTGATCTCTAGTCGCCCATATCGACGCTCTGCAGGTCGAGTACTCTCCTTGGTTCGTGGACCACGAGCAAAATGATCTCCTCGCTACCGCCAAAGAGTTCAATACCAACGTCATCGCCTTCTCACCCCTCGGCAAAGGGATGCTCACCGGCAAGTTCAAGGATCCCGAAGCGTTCAAGAACGATATCCGAGGATCAGCACCCCGCTTCAACGAGAACCTGCAGGACAATTTGAAGATTGTCGAGGAGTTTGAAAGATTGGCCAAGAAGAAGGGATGTTCGCCTGGACAGCTGTCTATCGCTTGGGTAGCGGCTCAAGGGGCGATGCCTATTCCGGGCACAAAGAATGCAGGACGTTTGGAGGAGAACTGGGGAGCGACAAAGGTCCAGCTGAGCGAGGAGGAATTGAAGGAGATTAGGGAGGTAATCGTCTCTGCTGCGCCAAAGGGAGACAGGTGAGCCTCGCTCGAGCTCGTTTACCCCGGTATAGCAGCTGATGCTCCAGGTATGGTGCTCAGCACATGTCCATGGTCGGCAAGTAGGAGTGAGAAGGTGCTGCAGCGTGTCTGATGAAAGTTATATACATGATGCGAATCATAGTCGAACACCTCTACGCCAGCTTCACTCGATGTCCAGACAGCCTTCTCCGCAAACTCGGCCCCTTATGCACTCATCTTGACAGTTTGGAACGACTCTACCACATCAAACGTTTTCCAGTCTTGCAAAACCACCTCGTTGGGGTAATCGAAGCTCTGATCCGCCCATTGCTGGACGTACATCGCCTTGACCACGCCCATCGGTTGCTCGCCAGCTGTCCTCGTAAAGTCCTCCTTGGTCCAATTCTTGACCTCTGGTCGTGCATTGTTGATCTTCTCGAGCGCTTGAACAATCTCTTGGCCCGTAAGCCATTTCTCGACAGCCGAATGGGATTTGTCGATAATCTCGTCGAGAGGTCGAGCGGAGACATCGGCCAGAACAGCTCCAAGGTAGTCTGTAGATCTGACGGTCAGCGAAGGCGTAGAGTCATTCAACATGAAAACGTACACGACGGGAAACTGGGTCTTGAGCTGGGAAGTGTTGGCAACGACAGTGTTCGTCTTGACATCGGCTCCGGTGAATCTGCCTGTCAGCCCTCGACCCGCCCCAAGTCATGCTCGCACTCACCCCATGCCAAAGAACCAAGAGGCGAACAGCCCTGCTCGAACGCTGACCACGTTGACACCCAACTCCTTCCCTCTCACCTCAAAAGCCGCTTGAACACCCGCAAATCCAGCCAGCTCTGGGTACAGGTCGTCTCTTGCTCGAGCACCAAACAAGGGGTCGAAGAATACCGTCTTTCTGCCGTTCAAGGCGAGAGCATTCATGAGCTTGAACAGGATGGTTTCGGCTCCGAAAACCATGGCTGTAGGTCTGTGCCGTCAGCTATACTCTTCGCAGGAGGTTGAGAGGGCAGACAGACTCACACGATAACGTCAACGTCTTTGACGACATCCACATAGTTTGATGCTGGACTATCCTTCTCCAAGTCGATCACTCGAGTCTCGACCGAGGATGGAAGGTCGAGCGAAGCGATATCGGATCCAGGTCGATGGAGGATGACGAGCTTGAGCTTGTGCTCGTTGTGTAGTCGGATAAAGTGTGGGAGCGCAGACCTGCCGAGGTTACCGGTAGCTCCGTAGATTGCGACTGTCGACATGGATGATAGGCGGTAGTCTGGTGAGTTCGGTGAGCTGGATGTGCTTTGTTGGAAGGCGCTGAGCAAGTCTTGGAGAGTCGAGGTGGGTTGTGTTGTCGACAGTGTCCATTTATGGTCGACCGTTATATACCTCTCATGTCGGTGTTACTTTGTCAGACGTGGGGAATGATGTTGGTAAGCCCGATGGCCCAGGATATAGGCTTGGTGAGCATGACGAGCTGGGCGGTAAGGTTGTCCAACATGTTCGTGGGGATATAGATGGTGCTGACCAAGCTGTGAGTTGTATGTGACGAGATGATAGCCCAACCCGCCCGCACGGGTTGATTAGCAAAGCAAATCACGTGTCGATTCGTCCTTCCCCTTTCATTAAGCTTTGCGACTAAGTCGACGATCGCCAGGTTGTACATTCCGGTTCATGATATATGCACTTGTTCGGCTGGCTATATACGCATTTCGCGATGAGGGGAAAACATACGATAAACCTGATTCGGCTCGACTAGCACGCTTTGACGATTGTGTTGTACTTCATCTCTCTAGTCCAGTAATTCCTCTCCATTTCTACTCCAGCCAGCTCTTGATGTCGTCCTTTGCCAAAGCACTCTCCCAGCCCTTCTCACCTTCCGTCTTGTGCACCTCCTTCATACTATCGATGTTCTCCCCCTCCAGATGAGCGTATAGATGCGGGTATTCTGCTCGTTAGCATAGCATCCCAGCGGAATATTCCCCTCCTCCCTCCTCGAATCCAGCTTGGCCCCATGCGGCAATCCGCCTATAAATTTCCCAACTTGCAGACACGTTCAAACTTCTATCTTCTACACCCCAAGTATCTCCATAGCATTGACATAGTGTGGCCGACTCACTCTGACCATGCGAATCCTCCCACCTGACCCTTTTGAATGAGCTCAACCGATCCAACTCCAACCGCAGCAAAAAGACCGACGGTACATCCCCAAAGAACCGGTTCAACGTCCCTGGAATCTGCTCAGCAGTCGACATGTGCACAAAACCGTCTTTGTAGTCGACTTCGGACAGGAAAAAGGTGTGGGACGAAGGAATAGGGATCGGGAAGGTGTATCTATGTTATTAGCGTCATATATTCCCCCTCGACGACGCGAGCGGCGAGATGCTCATGAGCCGCGACGTACCGTGGATCGACCGAGGAGTGAGGGAAGATCTTGTACACCCACTTGGGGGCCTGCCGTGTTGCTGCAGCCATGATGTGTAGTCAATGAGGTGGAAAGTCGAAGAGGAGGAAAGACGAAGTCGACCATCTCGACGCGGCAACCCGAAATCCCGGCTCGCTCAGTCCATCGAATCTCAGCCCGACGCTCTTGCTCGCAGCTGGATGTGTCCAATCCATGCATATGAAAAAGAGTAGTGGTGTCTTTCTGATGTTCTTTGATACTAGCTACTGCCCCAAGCTGAATGAGATGTCCTATGCTAAAGATTGAAATCGGTGATCCTGCCCCTCTCTTGCTCGATTATCGCTTCGCCCCCGTCCTCCTCTTCCCCCTCAACGCATTCTTCCCTCTCGACGCATCCTTCTTTGGTCCACCCTGGATAAACTGCACCAGCTCATCCACGTCCAAGTGACCTCTCTCCCCTATCCTAGACTTCTCCGCAACGGCAGCGGCAGCAGCAGCCTCAGAGTTGGCACTCGTCGAAGGACCTGGTCCGGCCGTCCCTTGCGTTTGGGTCAAGGTCGATCCCATACCAAGTCGCCTCTTGACCGAGCTTCCGCCGACTCGAGCTTGAGCAGCGTGTAGTCGTTCCAGCTGCTTCTCCTTGGCTTGCGCACCGGCTGCCTTTTGCCTCTCGACATTCTCGACAACCGCTCGCAGGAGTTCGACGTTTCGAGCGACCTCCTTGGTCTGGGTGTGCTCGGCGCCTAGTCGTTTCTCAAAGATCGCTTGAGCCTTTTCGGAAGCAGCAAGGGCGGCAGGAATGTCGCCAGCGAGAAAGTGCGCCTGGGTGAGCTGGTGAAGCGATTGACCGGTTTGGATATGCTCTGCGCCGAAAAGCTGCGAGGTCGAGTTGTGCGCTGCGAGCAAGAGCTTGAGCGAGAGGGCGTGCTCTGACAGAGCTTGCAGAACGACACCAGCGTTGGACTATGATCAGCGAAGACTTCGTCGGAAGGAAGAGGTAGACTCACGAGGACAGTGTTGATCTCGGTATGACCTGGACCGTAGATGATCTCCCACATGTTCAATACATGTCGGAAATACCTCAAACTCGCCTGGGCGTTCCCCTCCAAATTCTCCAGCATGGCCAAGTTGAAGTAGTACGAGCAAGTGTCGGCATGGTAGACACCCAGCGTTCGTTCGGCGATAATGACCGCTTGTCGCTGAAGTCGGATCGCAGTACCAATGTCGAGACCAAGAGGTTGTTCCGGGTCCGCATTCTCCGCTGCCATCTGCTGAATCTTGAGTCGAGCGAGCTGGTGGATCGTGGTCGAGTATTGGTTGTACGCAGCGGCAACCTCGGGATGGATGACTGAATGGATGTTTTCGTACATCTGCACACCCTCGAGCAAGAATTCCAGGCCGAGATCGAGAGATCCTCGGTTCAACGTCGCTCGTCCAGCGTCCAGAATCTCCTCGGCGACAACGCAAGCCGAAGCGGTAGATCGTACAATAGGGACAAGCGTCAAGATGTCGGAAGGCTCGAACGTGTGCGTCCTCTCCTTCTTCGATGCCGTGGGCTTCTTCGCCTTCTTGTCCTTCTTGTCCTTGCCGTTGACGGGCCCCTTGTTCTCCTTGTCATCCTCGCTGTGCACCGTTGCCTCGACCTCGGTGGTGTCGAAAGCGTAATCCCGTTGGTCGAGCTGGAATCCTACTCGCATAGCCAACTCTCGCAACATCTGCCTCTTCTTCAATCCCTGTTCAAAGTAGTCCTCCGCCAGGTTCCATCTGTATCGAGTCTGGATCTCCTTGACGATCGATTGTCGAAGTGTCCCAGGGGTGAGCTTGGTGTATGCCGGCTCGACGAGATCCCCTCCGAGGTCAAACGAGGTGTACGATGCTCGAGGTGTAGAGTTGAACGAAGTACCGAGGAGACAGTTGAGGAAGTGTGAGACGGCAGAGGAAGCGTGTTCGGCAGCGAGACCAGCGAGGAGAGGTTGGATGACGTGCTTGGCGGCTCGGAAAACCATCTCTTGGACGACGAGCTGCTTCAGAGCAGACAAGTGTCCTGATTCTCGCTTCTCCCCATCCGAGCTGGCGGAAAACGATTCGATGGTCGAGGCGAGGTATCCCAAGTATCGGATGTTGACACCTCGAGCATGGAGATGTCGAGACAAGCTAGCCCCGTCCATCAGGCCCGACGTGTTGCCGGTCAAGACGTCGAGGACGACAGCGGGTATGGCGACCTGTCGCAAGAACACCGAGGCATCTCGAACGGCCTTGATCGATGGGTCGGACTCGTCGGTGATCTTGGAAGGGAGGTAGACCTGGTCGTCGGATTCCTTGCTTGGCGCTTGGTCGACGAAAGCGTCGGGGTTGAGTCGAAGGTTGAATGCGGCGAGCGAGGCAGAGTCGATAGAGGCGTCCAAAGGAGCGTCGGCCTCGGCACGTTGAGCCGCAGCAGCAGAAGCAGCAGGCGATGACTTGGTCTCCTCCTCAATAGGATCCACCTCGTCCTGCTTCTTCTCCTCCTCCTGCTTGACCTCGGCGACATCCTCCTGCTTGACCTCGCTGCTTTCTCCGTTCTTCGCTTCTCCATTCGCCTCGATCGCATCCCCCTTCTTAACTTGTTGCTTGGCAGCCATGTCCCTTGCCCATCGCTTGAGCTCGGATTCCCAGAACGTTTCGACCAGCTCTGGTCGAAGAAGCACCACTCGATGGGGGTACGCTTCGCCAGTCTCTTCTGATCCGACCAGCTTGCCGTCAATGTCCTTCTCCAACCATTCCACGTCCACAGGCGACAACCGAGGGAGGTCGAGCAGGTATCGTCGACCATCGGTCCCTCGAAGTCCCTTGACCTCGGCAGAAGCGTAAAACTCGTAGCTCTTGCCTTGCCCATCCTCGACTTGATGAGGAGCCAATCGCTGAGCCGACGCAACCTTCGACATGATCTTGTGCGTAGCGGCATCCCAATGAACGCTGGTGAGAGCTTCCGAGTCGAGACCGTAGATGATGAGAGGGTTTTCAGTTTCAGTCGTCGAGGTCTTGTCGTCCTCCTTGTCCTCGGGAAGCTCGGTGCTCTTGTTCGACTTGGTCGGCGAAACTTGAACCCAATCCTCCTTCTTCTCTCCATCCTCCTTTTTCTCCTCGTCCTCCTTCTTTCCCTCCTCCTGTTCCTCCGCAACCTCCTCGTCCTTTCGTCGAGAGAAGATCCCCGGCAGCATACTCTGACAAACCCATCGCTCTCCAGCCCAATCGACGACCGTATGACCAAGCAGGTGAACACCATCCACATCCAGCTTGTTCAAGATCCTCACACCCTCCGCATCCTTCGCATGAGATACATGAGCCGCAGCGTCTCCTCCGATGTGCGAGTAGGCGTCAATCGAGTCGACAGCCTTGGTGACGAAGATGTTGGAAGCCAAGAACATGTGTGCTCGAGCATCCTCATTCGGATTGAGCGGTGGAACGTCTCCTCGAGCGACAGCGAGCACACATCGAACGGAAGCAGCAGTAAACTCTGCCCAAGTCTTTTGCGACATCTTCTCCCGCAAGACTCGTTCTTGCATCGTCGTTCTGGGCAGTTCCTTGATGCCTTGAATCTCCTCGTTCCAATCCCGAGCACCATCTAGCGAGTCAGGGGAGAGAGCTCCAGTGTGGAGGTAGGCGAGCTGGGATCGGATGGGATCGGCCATGACGGATGGGTTTGGGGCGGAAGCGAGATAAGGGTAGGCGGGCTCGGATTGGGGGATGGGTACCGTCGAAATGGGTTCAAGGGCAGGTGGGGTAGTCGTCAGAGGGGAGAGTTGGGCGAGTCGTTCTGAGAACTGCGGAGAGAGCGAGTGCAAAAGGTCGACAAGCGAGTGGGTGTACTGGATATCGCCCGAGTTGCGCGGTGTGGGGTTGAACGTGTTGACATTCGAGGAAGAAGCGTACCATCCTCGAGTCGAGCAGATCAAAGTGTAAACTTCACCCTCGAGCGTCGAGACCTGCAAATAGAGCTGATGTCCTTGATGACGGAGATGCGGTGGTGGAGGATTGAATGGCGAGACCTGGATGCTTCGCAAGCAAGGTAGCGATTCCGGAGCGGGTTGGGAAAAGGGGATCTTGCTCAAGCTGGGAGCGACCGATTCCTCTTTCCAGTCGGCAAACGGATGTTGAGCTTCCTTTTTCACCTTGACCATCTCCTTCTTCCCCTTTGACTTTCGACCCGCCAGAGCGACCTCCACTTCCTCGAACGTCGGCTCGGCAGCGGTTCCGTCTCGAATAGACTCGAAGATCGAAGAACCGGCATTAATGCCGACAGGGTGGAAGGTGGTGTAGGCGGAGGTTCCAGCCGGGGCGACGAGTTCGACCAATCGCTGGACAGTCTGTCGGGCAGTGAGTTCGGTGTAGGGTTCTGTGTGTCGTCAGCTGCAGCGCAGGACAGGTAACGGCAAATGACTCACCTCGAACGACCTCCAAGACTCGCTCATCCTTGTCCTCGAATCCAGCAAAGACATCTCCGACCTCCAGCCATTCACTCAGACGATCCCCCTCTCCCACTTGCACCAGCAAAGAATCCTTCTCCTTCTCCTTCTTCTCTTCCACATCCCTCGTCTTGCCCTTCCCCTTGGGAATTCGCAAAGAGTACGGTCCCAACCAATATCCGCCAACCCACTCGTTCACAGCAAGCTTGAGCTCCTGTACCGTCTCTTGAGCCTGGGGGAGGAGGGTGAGAGTGTTGAGAGGTTCTTTCGTCTTGGGTAATGTCCGGTTGTTCGAAGGGCTGACAATGTGGATGATAACAGGCGGGACTGCTAGTCAGGAGATGCTTCATCGCGAAACCAAGCCGGAGGTGCGACTCACCATGTATGATATCTTCCGGCGCTTCGACTTGCTCCTCTCCCTTGACCTCATCTCCATTGGTCGAGGCCGCTTGGTCGACGAGCTGCTCGAGCTCTACCGACTTGGCCTCCAGTCCAGCATCCGACGCCATGATTTAAGACTAGATCGAGAGCGACAGAACCTTCGATCTCGATTGCTGTTGGTTCTCCCGGCTAGTCGAGTTTTGAAAGGAAATGTGTGTGGACAACAAACGCTCGAGCCAACTCGATCGTTCAAAGTATGTCAAGAGTCGAAGTGATAGGTAGCTGAACGGAGGGTCGATAACTTAGCGGTTGGGATCGATGCCTTGCTTCTGACTTTTTCGAAGGTCAAGGAATGGAGATTACCGAAGTGATCATAGCCACGTGTAGATGCATCCCGAGTTACTCCGACCCTTGTGGCACTTGGTCCAGCTTTGATAAGGATAAGAACATGCATGGACAACATCAAGCCGTCCATGTTCCCTCTCCGTTTGTGGTGGACAAGGTGGTCCAGAGCTCGTCTCAAGCTGGCGTCAAGGCGGTGCAAGATGTAAGGTGGACGTAGAGTATGATCGAACCCCGTAAACAATTCTCTTGACAGTGATGGCGATCTCACCTCCCCCCTTCACCCCAATCCGCTTCTGGGTCAATCAGAGTCTATTGATCCTGCATATTGCCCTTAGCAAGCTTCGAGCGCAGTACACACAGCTAGAAGCTTCTTGATCAGCGCCAGAAGAGAAGCTACCCTCCATGCCCGTTCCATCAACGTCGACCACGAGGCCGATCCCGACCTCATGACCGTCTGTCCTACTCGGCAAATGGTGTTGATCGAGCCGGATCTTGGAGGGCGAAAGGACCATAGGGCAGCTGTATATAGCTCGACAGGTGGCAATCGACCTTTGTGCTTCTTCGCCTTACCTTACTCCACCTCGACCTCAACAAGATCAACTTGCTCAACTCGTACTGCTCGACAGACCTGCTCGAGACCGAAGTGGCTCTTCGAATTTCAGCACTTACTCTCTCTCCTATTCCTAATTCACCTCTTGATCTTTCCTCAGGCTGGTTCTCCGCATCTTCGCTATCGCTAGAAGCGACGACTCGTCCCAGTCTCAGGTCACCTCTCCTCCCCGCGTCAACCCAGCTAAGGGTGAGCATCCCTCAGAATCATCCGCCCTTCTGGCTGACCTCCAGGCATTTACTACAGCCCGTCCCACCCACTTTCGTTCTCTCTCTTTTTCTCGATCTACCCTCGATGTCGCCCAGCAACCCTTCTCCCGACTCGCCCCTCGCTCCGGTAGTATCCCTCCGACCAGGCGATACTGCCTATCCTCCCACCTCACCTGTCCCGCCCATGACACCTACCGGCGGCAACGGTCGAGCGTATCTGGTCCCCGTACTCAAGAAAGGAATGTGGGAGTGGTGAGTCAGTCCCCCTACTCGTTGTCGACTTCGTTGAGATTGCTAAAGATGTAGACGACCTTTGTTCCCTCGGTGTCGAATCCCTTGTACTCTATTCATGATGTACCGACAGAATCAGATCCCGATGTCTATCCCAACACCGACCGAGCGAATTGACGTCTGGGACGAGCAAGCGTGGGATTGGATATACACGAGGGGCAGTGTAACGAGTGGAGGCGATGCCAAGTAGCGAGAGATGTGGATGCATGAAGTATCGATATACATGCTGCACTATGTCGTCTTCTTCTTCGGTTGGATCTTGAGCGAGAAATCGACATGGGGACAACTCTGGTGTACCGCAGAGGTAGACAGTATATCGATATCTCCTCGTCAGCCAGAGCAATGCAATAGTGAAAGGAAAGTAAAAGAGCCGACTCACCTGGACCCAACCGGGCAACCAGTCCGCCCTCTACTATTCCTCCGCTTGTCTCGACCAAGAAGGCCTTTTTGCCGTTCCACTGCTCCTTCAGCTCCTTTGCAGCAGAGTGCAGCTCCTCGCCGACCAGATTGTCAAGCATGATGATGTTCGCACCTGCCTCTACCGCCTCGTTGGCTTCTTCCAGAGATTGACATTCCACATTGACCAACAGCGAGAAGCCTGCTACCCTCCGGACCGACTTGACCGCGTTGGTGATGGATCCTGCTTGTCAGATCTGTCACAACCTGGTAGCCAACAAGTTCGACCGATGAAAGATGGGGGAAAGGGATGCTCACCGGTAGCCCAGATATGGTTGTCTTTGAGCATGACCATACTCGACAGGTCGTGTCGATGTGGGTCGATCCCACCCACCATCATCCCATACTTCTCCACTAGCCTAAAACCAGGCGTAGTCTTCCTCGTCCCTGCTATTGTCCCCTCCCATCCAGCTTCTTTTGCAACGTCCCTAAACCTTCGCGAACTGCTCATTAGCAAGAGTTCAGCAACGATTAGGTTGAGGAGTAGGAGCGATAGATAGATGAGATATGGCACGAGCAGGTTCGGAATCCACTTACACAGTCGCAATACCAGAACATCGAGCGAGGAGGTTCAATCCCACCCGCTCGCCCAAGAGCAATTGTCGAGCTTTCCCTCGGACGATAGCGACCTTTGTCTTCGCGTTAGATGGTATAGCTACTCCTTCTTCGACTAGCCATTCCACGCTGCAGAAATCAGCTCAGAGATATAACTGTTGAAGCGGGACGTACGTGCAACCTGCGTATTTGAAGATCTCCTCGAAGAACGGTACACCAGCTACAATTCCCTGTGCATGAGCTACAGTACATGGATCACGAACAGTAGTAGCCTATAGCCTAATGCGGTGTGGCTTGTGGAGTAGGAGGCCGACATACCGCACTCTTGCCCAGCAACCAGGCTTCCTGTTCCTCCTCCCCGACGACGAACCCTGCCCAGTCGAACGAAGGAGTATCTTCCGCAAACCATCGAGGAATATCCTGCGTCCACGATGGGGGAAGCAGGTGGGCGAGGTTTTGACCAGGCTGTAGGTGGGATTCGTTCGACATGGTGTAGTGCCTAGTCGAAAGGTGAAGCTGACGATCCTCAAGAGTCTTGCCGGTAAGAAGGTGAATTTCGGTTCCGAGGATGGTTGAAGGTGGGGTTTGTCTGTCCTCGACGTCATGTTCACCATCCTGCTGGAGGTTTTGTTTGTCTTTCTACCCCATCTATACCTCTTGTCGATTCTCCCTCGCGCTCTACCATTGATAGGTAGATCTCCGCTAGATCTGTATAGCATCGTCAACACAGACTCACGTCGCGACCTCTACGACATTGTCCAATATGGCCAGCTTGCCACAGGTGCGTAGTCGACCCATTTCCCAGGAACAGCAACTGACGAGCAGTACTACAACATCCTCGTATGATCCTCATAACACCTGCGTACATATGGCAGTAAAGCTGACCTCTTAGAACGTCTCGCCTTCGGCTACGGCGTGAGTGACCTCGTACGTATTATCCTCCAGGCTGACTTTGCTAGAGACCAGATCCGAACGGCGTACAAGAAGGAGTCGCTCAAGACCCATCCTGACAGGCTACCTGGAGATGCTACGACACAAGATCGTCGTCGAGCAACTGAGCGTTTCGTACGTTGTGCCCTCTTTCCTGTCGTCACAATCTTCCGTCATGCCCTGACGATCTCTGTCTTCGATTCCCACTTTCTATGGGAGAGTCTCGCTGATCCTCCCAGCAAGCCGTAGCAGACGCCTACTACGTCCTCTCTGACCCAGGCAGGAGAGCAGAATACGACTCTCTCTTCCGCTCTCGACCTTCCTCCGCTTTCACCGACGAAACCGCCAGCGAGTTTGAGCAAGAACAAGCTTCCGGCTCGTTCTTTGAGAATTTCGCCCAATTCTTCCAGAACGCTACTGGAGCAGCGGGAGCGGCTGGTGCTACTCCCTCACAGTCTGCCGGGACTCATGGTGATCATTCGGAGAAGGCGGGACGGACAAGACCGGATGCCAATGGCGTATTCGGGGATGTTTTCGAGGAAATGTGAGTTGTTCTCAAGGGAGAGGAGGAGAAAGAAGGATACAGCTGAGAAACAGGCTGGCACCCGAGGTAGCGCACGTCAGACCCTGGTGGTCATACGTCGGTGGAGCGAGCGGAGCGGCTATGGGATACATCGTCGCCAACATACCGGGAGCGGTGGCGGGTGGGTTCGCTGGCAACAGGCTGGGAGCGGTGAGGGATGCCAAGGGAAAGAGCGTGGCTCAGGTATTCTCTGGCATGGAGACTAGCAAGAAGGCAGAGGTGTGTATGATCTTTTCGAGATCGGAGTCGAGCTGATCAATCCAGATTCTGCGTGCGCTTGCGTTCAAAGTACTGGGCAGTATGGGATCGTAAAGATAGATAGGTGGAGAGCTCGTCCTGGTTGTAGATTTATAGGTCGATATGGCAGATATGCATCATACTATGCGTACACTCTGATTATGCAACGTGCAATATCTATGCGGGATGTCATTTCCCTTCTATCGTCGATAAGCTGGCAACCTCCTTCGCAGTAGACTATGGGCTCTCGTCGATCTCGAGGTGAACGACGCCATCCTCGACCTTCGCCTTCACCCTGCACTGTCAGTCTCATACGATAGCGCCCCGGCGGTACCACCCACTTGGAAAGATCCGTCACCACCCAGGTCGCTCCGATTCCTTCCACCTCTGCACGTGTATGACTTGTACAAACGGCCAACACCTTCGATCCAGCTGCCAGACCCGACTTGATGCCCGATGGCGCATCCTCAATGACGATACCTGGCAGTGAGCTGAGTGTCGAGAGATCGCGCCAGACAGCTTACAGTCTGCAGCGTCCACGCCGAATTTCTTCGCGCCAGCCAGATAAGGGTCAGGGAAGGGTTTCCCCTTGACCACATCACCCGCTGTGATGACAGCCGCAGGGGGTTCTATGCCCGCCGTAGGGAGTGCTGCGCCGGCATATGTCGATGTAGCAGAAGTGACGATCGCCCACACGGGTTTGGAAGATGCTCGTAGCTGTATTGATCAGCCGGGCGTGCGAGGACTAGAGGGACGTGCGATAGCGAGCATATCTTGCACACCGGGTAGAATCTGCAGTCCCCGCTTTCCCTCGCTCTGCAGACGTTGAGCTTCAGAGACGATCATGCTCTCGAACCGCTCTGTCGCAGCCTCGAGCTCTGCTTGGTCGGTAAGACCGCACCAGTTGCGCATGTTGTCTATTGTTCGGACTCCATGAGAAGCTGCTCGTCAGCGGTGGTTCGTGATAGTAGTAGGTGAGACTGACTTCGGAGCACCTCTTTGAGGTCTAGGTGGTAGTCTGCTGCGAAGACTTCCCAAGTAGCGAGAACAGCAGGGGTAGAGTCTGCACGTCAGCTCGAGCCTTCCCTGACGGGAGAGTTGAGATGGGAGGATGAACTCACCTAGGAGCGTGCCGTCCATGTCGAACAGCATGCCAGAGGTGGTGACAGTCGAGACGCTCATCTTGTGTGTATCAGTCGACGGTGGTACGTCGAGGTCGGTATAACTTAGGTAGAAGTGGGGTCGATGTCAAACGCTGACTTTTCGAGCGAGCCGGACCGATGTAGAGTTGAGCGCTTGACCGGCTAAACATCCACGAGCAAGACACGTTTTTTCGGGCAGAGTTTATTCTATTCTAGGTGAAGATGCTCTAAGTTAGCGGTTGTTGATCCCACTGCTGCGCCTTACACACGAGCTGCGCCATCCCCTTTTCCGTCCCTTCGATATCATGCTCGACAATCCCTACTCGTACTTATGCAACTATACATATCGCTTCGCAAGCCACGAATCCCACCGCTCGAGCTACCACAGGCTGTGTAGCGATACCTTCCTTTCCACGACATCGATTTATCATTCATTATTCAACATGACCGACCCGTCTCAATTGCGCTACATTTCGGCTCTGTCATAGCGACATAGACATGTCACCGACTGCTCGACCCGGTCAAGCTGGCTTGGACATGACGGCTATGGCTCTGGCGCTGCGGTCTAGGCGGGCACTCATATGGGTCGTCTGCGCCATCTGTAGCATCTTCGGTCTATCCTACTCGAACTTCTTCGCCCTTCCTTTCCAGCATCATCCTGTCCAACACGACATTCTTGGTATCTCATCTACGGTTGGAGACGCAAAAGTACCGCTCAGGGCTGTTCTGGACCAACTGGCGACCGCGGTAGATGACTCGATATTATCGTTCGACTCGGGTAAAGCTCATTCGGAACTTGGGCTCAACCTAGGCGACATCTCGACTAGGAGCTATGCCGATCGACTCCGGGATATCCACAACGACTATTTCTCCCCCTTCTCCTCCAACAATCTCGATGCTGCGTTAGGGTACCTCTCGCCGATGCCCAGGGAGAAGATCGCCATGCCTCGAACGATCTTCACGACTGATGTCGGCTCCCCTTCCGATACCCCAAAACAGTTCCGTTCTTGGACAACTATGAATCCCGAGTGGAGGACCATCTTTGTCGACGACGATTCAATGGACAGCTGGCTAGACGAGGTGTTCCCGGCGAAAGAAGGAGAAGAAGAAGTGGGCCTAGTCAAAGAGATGAAAGCGCTGCGAGGGAAGTTGGGGATTGTGCGAGCCGATATCTTCAGGTGAGACATAAAAACCGCTCGGTGGAAGGGCCACTGATCAGTAGGTATCTCGTGCTGTATTTGCGAGGCGGGGTTTATACCGATACGGATACAGCATGCGTGCGATCCATTCACGATTGGGGAACCAACCCTTCGACCTATCCTCTTCACCCTCTCGAAGCGGCTCTACCAGACTTGCTGGCGCTAGCGAACCCAACTCCTCAACTCGACTTCCATGAAGCGACCTCGAGCGCCACCGATCCCGACCCCAGCTTGATTGTATCTATCGAGGTGGACGCCCTAGCGACCAACGCCAACTGGCGAAAGGAGACATTCGCCCGTGGTATCCAGGTCGTCCAATGGACTCTAGCCGCCAAGCCAGGTCATCCTGTTCTACTCGACGTGCTAGGTCATGCTCTTGATATTGCCAAACGACACCGAGAATCGTCTTCCGACCACAAAGAGAAACTCGACATCCTCGATTGGTCCGGTCCAGGTGCTTTCTCGGATGCAGTGATGAGGTACCTCTTGACGAGGTATGGGATACGTCCGGAAGCTCTGTCTGGATTGCACGCGCCTGAGAGATTCGGAGATGTGCTGGTCATGCCTGTCCACTCGTTTAGGGCAGATGCGAGTGAGGGATATCAGGGGGATCATAGGGTCGTCTGGCATGGGTTTTATGGGCGATGGAAGCCGGCGAAAGAGGCGGCGAGCTGAGATCATGTGATGCTCTGGTTAACTAGTGGAGATGACCCC
The DNA here is from genome assembly GCA_026538415.1 of Cryptococcus sp. GC_Crypt_1. Classification (NCBI taxonomy): domain Eukaryota; kingdom Fungi; phylum Basidiomycota; class Tremellomycetes; order Tremellales; family Cryptococcaceae; genus Cryptococcus; species Cryptococcus sp. GC_Crypt_1. Next base: position 20,545 of record JALPCD010000053.1, read on the forward strand.
TACGTTGTATAAATTATGTCCTGATCATGAATCTGTGCGAGCAGAGCAACCTTTGACATGTATGTGGTCGGGTGGATGTCCGAAACTCAGCCCGACAAGCACCGAAAAGCGAGTCGCGCTGGATTTTCAACATTCAACCTCGTCTCAGCCTACACCTATAATCATCTATCTAGCTTGTACTCAAGCTAGTCTCAAGAACATCCTCATCTTCTACTCAAGTCGTCACCACTGGACAACATGGCGGCAGCGGCTATCAAGCAAACGTTGAGGTTGGGGATGATCCCCGCCGACGGGATTGGAAAAGAGGTTCTTCCTGTAAGTAGAGCGCTTTCTCCATCACTCCATACAGCCGTACCTCTCCTCCTAGAACAGAGATACTGACGGTTCAGGCTGCTCAGCGAGTGCTAGAAGCTCTTGGAAGCAGCATCCCCAAGCCAGAATTTATTCCTCTCTTGGCAGGTTGGGACCAGTTCAACAAGACTGGAAAAGCTCTTCCCGAAGAGACCATCCGGTAGGTCATTATTTTCTTTATGGAACACTCTGACAATGGATACGGTGCTGATGGTTAGAGTGTTGAAGGAAGACTGCGATGGAGCTATGTTTGGATCAGTCTCTTCCCCATCGCACAAGGTCGAGGGGTACTCGTCGCCCATTGTCGCTCTCCGAAAACACCTTGACCTATACGCCAACGTCCGACCTGTCAAGTCTGTCAAGGGTATGGATGGAAGGGATGTCGATTTGGTCATTGTTCGAGAGAACACCGAGTGTCTCGTGAGTCTCATTCTATGTGCTTTTCGAGCTGAGAGCTGACGAGCAGTATATCAAGAAGGAGGAGATTCACGACACGCCTGATGGAGGCAAGGTCGCTTACGCTACTCGACAGATCTCTTCTCGAGCATCGAGCAGAATAGGTCGACTCGCATTCGAGATTGCCCTCAAGCGACAAGCCGAACGAGAGGCCAACAAGATGCAACAGACATCTGGATCGGGATACCAAGGACCCTCCAAGGTTACCATCGTGCATAAATCGAATGTGCTCAGTATCACCGATGGGCTGTTCAGGGAGACGGTGAGGAGTGTGCAAGGGACGGATGCGAGATTCAACGCCGTCACGCTAGAAGAGCAGATTGTCGACTCGATGGTGTACCGAATGTTCAGAGAGCCCGAGTGAGTCGCGTGGAATCGAGAGAGTGGAGTTGGGAGTGAGGCTGACAAGGCAGGATCTTTGACGTTTGTGTTGCTCCCAACCTGTATGGTGATATCATCTCGTGAGTCGCTTCTGTCGCTGCGAAAGTCGGCGAGCTGATCAGATAGGGATGGTGCTGCGGCTCTCGTTGGATCGCTTGGCCTTGTACCTTCCGTCAACGCTGGAGACAACTTTGTCATGGGTGAACCGTAAGCCGGCCTGATACATCAATCCGTCTCGTTCTGACGCCCAGTGTCCATGGATCTGCACCTGACATCGAGGGCAAGGGTATCGCCAACCCCATCGCTTCTATCCGGTGAGCAGACTTTGGCAATGATTGATGAACATGCACAGCTGACAGTGCAGATCAGCTGCCTTGCTCTTGTCTTCGCTCAACTATGTCGAGCCCGCCGCCAGGATCAACGCCGCTGTCGATGCTGTCTTGCTCGAGGGCCAATTCAGGACGCCTGATCTCGGTGGAAAGTCGACGACGGAGGAGGTCACCGAGGCTATTCTCAAGCGTCTATAAGCGTAGGGTAGGCGCGACGAGCTAATAGACATGCATGATATCTCGCTTGACAATCGGGAAGTTGCACTACCTCTACATATCTTGCAGTTTGGTCCGGACTCGAAAGTACTGGACAAGCTCGAGCGGACCATAGCGTTGACTCGTCCTCATGTAGTCAACATGTCTGCTGGCCAAGCAGCAACACAATTTTCTAGGTGGGCCAGAGTATACCGAGATCACGGCACCTGGGCTGTTTACCTGAAGCGGCCGTAGAGAGGAAGAAATCAGGAACACGCAACCGCGACTGAGATTATCGACAACCAAGTGATTCTTATTGTTCTCCCTTGGCTGCTCGAACCTCTTCTCCTTTCCTTTCCTTCCCTCCCTCTCACTTCGTCTCATTTGGAGGGGTCGACGGACGCATGGAGGGTCAGCACCTTGCATGCTTCCATTTTCTCCGAGCAATTAGACCAAAGAGCCCGCCGACCGACCGTATTGTTCGCTCGCTGTTCTATCCAACACGACAGTCTCGTCCGACCTTTTGGCTTGTTGTCAAACGACACGCATTCCTACTCTTCGCATTCCACCCCATCCCGCTCGTTTCATCTGTGCCGCCCACACGCTTTGTACGAGTCTCAAAAAGAAAATCGACGAGATACGAACAGAGTGGGACGACAAGCGAGGGGTGAGTCGTTTCCTCCTTTTCCGGCGGTGAGGCGTACGAGCAGGTTCTGAGGACGAGATTGGAGAGGGTCGAAAGGGGGGAGGTTTTCGCTTGACATGCGTAACAGCCAGGGTAGAGCTGACCGGGTAGACCAGCTATATTGACTGTTGCCCCGCATCGTCGGTGCTGTTGTGCTTGACAATAAGGCGAAAGCGATAGAGAGTGCCTGTTACCGGATCGCAATCATCCAATATAGCGAATTCCATCTTCTACTCCTCATCTTCGTCTCGAGTTACATACCTGCTCGACCAATTTCGACATATACCTTGCATCAGCAAACCCGACAGACGGACTAAAGGAGGACATATCGGCGCTGGGCAGAAAAGAGCACGAGGATAGAAGTGGAAGAGAGAAAAGAGGATCCGACGTCGAGGTGTTTCAGCTTCGACTCACCGACCTCACGAGCTATACCTGTTCGCCAGTCCGGATCGGAAGGTGGAGTCAGAGTGTCACATCGGTGAGTGCCTTCACCTCCTCTTCCATTGTCGTCATTCCACCTGGCGCTAGACAGACCTGCTTCTGGAGAGGTGGGACCGTTGTCGGAAGGATAGGATAGCTGACTGAAGGTAGACTTGCAACCTCGGGATCCCTTTCTTCCTGTCCTATCCTCATCATCAACTAGGACTAGGAACAAGTGTCAACCATCGACAAGCCCAAAAAGAGGAACGTCCAGTCTCTCCCCCTTGCCCTCCGTTAGCCCTGCCAAACCCACGCGATACACAATCCTTGGTGATCGGGGCAGCCATCTCATCGCCGTAAAGGACCCTCGCACATCGACTCATTCCCTCATCCTCCACCTCGTCTAGTGTGTGAGCAGCTCGAGTCGTTGCGTAGCCAGTGACAGAGGAGTGATCCAAGCAAAGCAAAAGCCAAGACGAGAGTGGTGAGTCGATAGTTACGCTTTGGCCCGGAAAGTGTCAAGAGCTGATCACACCTCTTTGACCCGCCGCCGCCATCACTTCACCATCAACCCCAACCTACTCCCCCTCTACCCGCTCTTCATTCATCTTGCTGTTCTACCATCAACTTCCTTTATATACAATTCGATCACCCGCCCATCGCCCTACCACCCACCTCGGATCTGCTTGACTTCTCGTTCACATTTCGACAGCAGCCACCACCACTACCGCTCTACCGCTTATACTCGTCGGGCATAGCAACGTCTGGCCCTGGTCGCTTGATCGACCCTACACTCGTCGCTCTCAACGCTCAGATCGCAAACCCTCTTTCCGAGCCCTCCTTCCTCGTTCACCCTAACAACCATTATCCGACCGTCGCTCAGCTCTGTGAGTTCATTGCACTTCCCTCCCGAAAGATCATCAAGCACATTGTCCATCTCTTCCTTCATCTTGACTCATCCAAACATCAAAAGTGAACGAACAGGCCGCTGACCAAGCTTTCACGACCTACCCTTTCCCATCGTCCAATTTCGCCATCTCCTACATTTCGACGACACCCACCTTGCTGCATTCTCGGCTCGACCCATATCTCTTTTCCGTCTGGTTTTCTCCTCTTCTCGATTTTTTGGTTCGATGTACAGTCCCAAGCGCGAAAGTATCGAATACCCATCCCACACTCCTCGCTCGACCTCTCCCTTTTTCGGCGCCGACATGTCTGCTTCAGAGATACAGGAGAAGATTTCGGCCGCTCGGCGAGAAGCCGACGGTCTGAAAGACAAAATCAAGGTCGCCAAAGAGCAGACTGCCGATACGAGCTGTAAGTCGGCTTGCCCTTTTGATTCGTGAGGTACTGACTGACGATCAGTGCGAGCGATGGTGTCAGATATCCCTCCCCTCCCTCGAATGACTATGAAGCCTCGTCGAACGCTCAAAGGCCATTTGGCCAAAATCTACTCCCTGCATTGGGCAGCCGACAAGCGACACCTCGTCTCGGCCTCGCAGGACGGTAAACTCATCGTCTGGGACGCTTATACCACCAACAAGGTACACGCTATCCCTCTTAGGTCGTCTTGGGTCATGACCTGCGCCTACGCTCCTTCCGGCAATTTTGTCGCCTGCGGTGGTCTGGACAACATTTGTTCAATCTATTCGCTGCGAGGTGCTCAACCGGGAGCACCAGGTGGATCGCAACCCAAGATTACTCGAGAGTTGTCGGCTCACTCGGGTTATCTCTCTTGTTGTCGATTCATCAACGATCGACAGATCCTCACCTCTTCCGGTGACATGACCTGCATGTTATGGGATATCGAGCAGGGCGTGAGAATACAAGAGTTCAACGACCATACTGGAGATGTGATGAGGTGGGTCCGAGCTTCTTCGGTAGATATGGACTGGACGCTGATGGTATAGCTTGTCGCTTGGACCCAACCAGAACCTCTTCGTCTCGGGTGCCTGTGATGCGACTGCCAAGGTGTGGGATATCCGATCTGGCAAGGCTGTGCAAACATTCACCGGCCACGAGTCAGATATCAACGCTGTCCAGTGAGTCGAACAGCCTCTCGATCTGTACTTGGCTAATGGCAGGTTCTTCCCCAACGGGGAAGCCTTTGCGACTGGATCAGACGACGCTTCCTGCAAGCTGTTCGACCTTCGAGCCGACCGAGAGCTCAACACTTATGCCCATAACAACATTTTGTGTGGTATCACCTCGGTCGCCTTTTCCGTCTCGGGTCGAGTCTTGTTTGCTGGCTACGACGACTACAACTGCAACGTCTGGGACACCCTCAAGGGCGAGCGAATTGGAGTCTTGTCTGGTCACGACAACCGGATCAGCTGCATGGGCGTTTCTGGAGACGGTATAGCGCTTTGTACCGGTAGCTGGGACTCTCTGCTCAAGGTGAGATATACTATGGTGTAGCAAGGGTGGGACGATGCTAATGGTGTAGGTCTGGTCGTAGTGGCAGTCGTCAGACGTGTCGACCTCCTTCCCTTCTCTTCGACCTTGGCCCACTTCTCGTTCTCCACCGATAATGTCAACAAATTACAACCTTACGCCCAAATAATACCCTTTTCTCCACAGCATACAATTGCCGGATATCTGCGTACAGATGATACCCCTTTCTCCCCCTCGTCGGCCGGCTCAAATCGACAAGACGTCTCAACTCGCGGACTACCTTGCTTTGACTTAGCCGACCCGTCGGGCTTTCTCGAAAATTGTGCATACGTTGTCAAGCTTCCTCTTCTCTCTATTTCTTTTCGTTTCAGGTCGTAGATAGCATGCGGGTGGTGAGGGTGGAGCGGGAGGTAGTCCGGGGTCGACGGGGACGTGGAAGATGGAAGATACACTAGTAGATGCAGCGATATAGGAGAATGAAGACAACTCTCGTGTCGTGCACCATGCCGCAGACTATCATCATCTACCTGGACTGGAGCAGCCTGCATGCTATAAATTAGCTGGCTGGCTAGTGGTGAAGAGTGGTGAAGAGTGGCAAAAGGCTGGTGACGGTGAGACTTGTGCCTGAAGTAGTTGCCAGGACGAACGTGTGTGAGCGAGGTTGAACGTTTCTATCTATCAAAGCCTCTACTCGTTTGCTGCCCTATCATAATCTATCCGAAAAGCCTCCCCTCCCCCATCCCGGTCGACGAGCAACGAGCTATAAGCTAGCGCAGCAGCCGTCGAAAGGAAAGGAGAGGCAGCCCGTATCAGTCAAGTCTACATCAGACCTTCTCGGGAGTTTTCCCCTCTCGACGACAACCCACGAGACGACAATCAAGATCTTCCAACAATCCATCCCAACCTTTTTCCATCCTACCTCGTTCTCATCTCGACATATCTTGCGTCTTGTCGACCTGTGTATAGTTTGCCCGCTGCGGTGTAAAGACGTGCTCGACTCATCTCGAAGCCCCGCCCCGTCGACTTTACCTCGCCTCGCATCATCCGCCTCGCTATAGCGTGAAGCCTAGTTCAATCTCCTTCACACTCTTGATCTGGACCATCCCTGCGCCATCTACCCGACAAGTCTTCACAGCATGAAGTTTGGACGACGTATCAAGGTGAGTCTTCCTCTCCCCGCCTCTGCTCGCCCATCGCAATCATCGCTGATATACCTCATAGGACTCGCTCTATTCCGAATGGGCCGAGCAGTACATTGCCTACGGAGCGCTCAAGAAGCAGATCAAAGGCAATCTCCCCTGGACCGACACGGCCGAAGAGGAGTTTCTCCAATCGCTCAACAGGGAGCTGGAGAAGTGCGAGCGGTTCCAACGCGATAAATCGGATGAACTCTTTCGACGTATTGTCAGTCTCGAGCGGGAAGTCGTCGAGCTCGTACGCAAAGCTTCCGAGAGAGATGCGGACGGCGAAGACGGAGAGGATGGCGAAGAGGGTCATTCAAGGACGCCTGGGGATGCAGAGCGGGATGTGAGGCATTATGGGGATGACGATGGAGGAAGCGACGACGATGATGACGACGATGCGAGCGATTCGGGGATGAGTGTCGATGCGGTGGAAGAGAGGTTTAGGGAGCTGGAGGATGAGGTCGCAGTATTGGTTGCGGATGTGCACGATCTGGCCTTGTTCACCAAGCTCAACTTTACGGGATTCATCAAGATTGTCAAAAAGCACGATGTGGGTCGCACCCTAGCTATAGAACGAGGCTTGCAGCTGACAGTGTAGAAATTGACAGGGTTCTCTTTGAAGGAGACTTTCAACAAGGATTACTTGGAAAACCACCCCTTCTACCGGATGAACTACGACCATCTCATCGTCAAGCTGTCCAAGCTGTTCGACCTGGTGCGCACTCGAGGTCACCCTATCGAGGGAGACTCGTCGGCTGGAGGGAGTCAAAACGCATTCGTGCGAAGCACTACCAAGTATTGGGTGAGCCAATTTTCCGCGAGCATACTGCAGCGAGCTGACTTGTAGGTGCATGATGAGAACATCGTTTCTCTCAAGCTGGCCATCATGAAGCATCTTCCTGTTCTTGGTGAGCTCAATCTGTTGCTGTCCTGGGCGCAAAACTGATGGACAGTCTTCGATACAAACAAGGAATTTGCCATGTCGGACGCAGCCATCACCTCGATCTATTTCGACAACGAAGACCTCGAGCTGTACCTTGGTCGTCTTGAGAAGACTGAAGGAGCTGAAGCTATCCGAATGCGGTGGTATGGAGATGTAACCGGGAAGACTGTGAGAGCTGCACTGTGCCCAAACTATGCACTAAGCTGATGGCAGATCTTTGTCGAGCGAAAGACGCATCGAGAAGACTGGACTGGAGAAAAATCGGTCAAGGAGCGGTTCACCATCAAGGAGGACAAGATGAATGACTATCTTGCCGGCAAGTACACCATGGACGCCGAATTTGACGCTCTCGTTGCCAAGGGGAAGAAGACGGAGAAGGAGGTCGAGGGGATGAAGCAGCTCGCCAACGAGATTCAGTATGCCATCATCACTCGAAAGCTTCGCCCTGGTTCGTTTTTTTGATTCTCTGCAGAAGAAGCATAGCTGATCATATAGTCGTTCGAACCTTCTACAACCGAACCGCCTTCCAGCTTCCTGGCAACGCTTCGGTCCGTATCTCGCTCGACACTGAGCTCACCATGGTTCGAGAGGATAACTTTGACGGCAACGACCGAACCGGCGGTAACTGGCGACGAGTCGACTGCGGTATCGACCATCCCTTCCCGACCATCGCACTGGCAGATAGGGAGCTCTTCCCATACGGTGTGCTCGAGGTCAAGCTCGCTACCAAAGTCGGCGAGGAGCCGCCTCAATGGATCCGAGACTTGATCGACAGTCATCTCGTAGAGGCGGTACCAAAGTTTTCCAAATTTATCCATGGTTGTGCCACGTTGGTACCGGAACGAGTCGACTTGGTTCCCTTCTGGCTGCCGCAGATGGATCAAGATATCCGGAAGCCCGTCTCTGCTCGATCCCGAGTTCTCATCGAGCGACCTCACTCCAACGCCCATTCGTCTGGATCGGCTTCGACTTCTGCTCTACACTCGCCGTCTCGATCAGCTGAATCGTACCACGAGCCGGTGTCGGAAGGAGAAGATGACGAGGAGTATCTCATCCAGACGGCCAAGAATGAGGAACAGCATCTTCGACTTCCGCCTGGTGCCGCTGCTGAAGCTCGAGCTGCTCGAGACTTCCGAGAACAAAAGCTACGAGACGAGGCGGCCGCCAAAGCTGGTGCGAATGCCAACGGAGATCGACCCAACGCTCCCCGAACCACCAGCCAGATTGTTCGGGCCAAGTACGACCCGTCTCTGCGTATTGACCCGCTCGCCTCGGCAGCTCGATTCGACAAGAACATGTCGTTGCTCAACGACGAATCGCTCAAGAAGCTCAACGCCCAAGCGCAAAAGCCGGATAGCGATGACGAGGAGGAAGGTGTAGACGAGGAGGAGGACGAGGCGGGAGATCGAGTCATCTATGTGGATCAGTTCAGAGCGCCCGCTGGAAAGAGGATTGCTGTTCCTATACGGATCGAGCCAAAGGTGGTCTTTGCGGCAGAGAGGACGTTCCTCAAGGTGAGTAGACCCTACGTTTCGCGTTTGCGTTTGGGAGCTGGATTCTGATGGTCTAGTGGTCTCACTTTGCCGTCTTGCTTGGCGGCGTGTCTATCGCTCTGCTCAACTTCATTTCGCCCGACGATGCGACCGGTATCATCTCGGCAGGCTGCTTCACCATTACAGCTCTCTTGGCGATACTCTATTGCGGGGCCATGTACACCTATCGAATCTTGCAGATCAGGAAACGAAGGGCTATCGACTATCACGACCCATATGGACCGACCGCCTTGACGGTCGCACTACTGGCGAGTGTCCTGGTCAACCTTGTCCTTCGATTGAGGGAGTTGTAGAGGATGGGGTAGATCCACAAATCGCACAGCGGAGATGGTTTCAACTTGCAAATTATGGTATCGTCAATTATAGCTCTCTCACCAATGCATATGCTCCATACATAGCTGGACGACCTCCACCGCGGGTCGGTGGGGCACATTTCTCGGGACTGTGGGCCGTGACCAAACGCCGTCCGAGGGGGGAGTGCCCTGTGTTATTGGATACCGATGGATGGGTCATGTATGCTCGAGCATTCTGCGCCACACTCAAGACGCGTCTTTTGATTGGTGTTCCAGTTGCACTGCGACTTTGCTCAAGATGGAACAATGTGGTTGCTTTGGTATCATGTT
>JALPCD010000530.1:0-10972 GCA_026538415.1 Cryptococcus sp. GC_Crypt_1
GCGCTGAACGCTCGCTTGCGGGCTTGTGGAAAGGCGGCTGATGTACAGGCGACATCGTCATGTCCAGCTTTGGCAGATGCCTATACGACGGAAGATGGTGAGCTGAAGCTACTTTGAAAGGCGGACAGAGGAGCTGATCGAGCAGAAAGTGTACTGCCTTTTGCTCCGCTCAGACTACTCTACGACCTGTCGACTCGACAAGAAGCCTCTCGAGACCTCGACCTTCGCCTACCGACCCCTCACGAGCTAGAAGATCTATCACCACTACCCCTACCCCTTTCCCCGCTATTGACAGCCGGTGTGCTGCTGCGCTCGCCGAATGATCAGCTCGCTGCAGGAGTAGAACGAGGAGGTGCAGACCAACCAGACTTGCCTCGACTCAAGATGGAGATGGACCGGGGGACATATAGCGACATGCTGCGCCAGTCTGTGGAGGTCTCGAGGTTGTTGAAGCAGAGTATGAGCAACGGAACAACCTATCTGGATATACGGCTGGCGGTAGAGGAGCTGGACAGGAGGGAGGTCAAGGACGGTCAGGGGATGCAACTGGTGGTCACCGGCTTGTAGGCGGACCAGTACGAGGGACTTCCGGCCTAGATGGGTAGATGCGCTTGTGAGTATCGTAGGTGAAAAATGCATCTGGCCTATCCTTCGCTCTCTGCGGGCCTTGTCTAAGAGCAGGTAACTTATATCCCCCCCTGATAAAGCTCATTGAAAGCGCTGCTCTGCTCCCCAGTCGGTAACTGCTCCACTAGATGACAATGCATGTGCAAAGTCGGGCGAGCTGATAAGGCGTCTCTCACGTTTCGACACGCAATGATGCCGGCAAAGGCGCATAATAATGGCTCTCATCCACTTGAACCAACATCCTCGCTCATCTGTCGCATCATCTAGTTCTTTCGGACATACAGCTACACCCGATGAGAAGAACGGGTTCAGAAGCGGAAAAAGAGGCCAGGAAGGGGAGGTGCGAAGAGGGTCTGGTTCTTTGCAGGGTAGGAAGAGTTTCACCAAGGCACCCTCGACCTCCACCCCTCGACCTGAATACTTCTATTTCAACTGTACCTTGGACAACCCAACCTTTCGTCTCCACCACCATCATCACCGACCGGCCCCTCTCGACCTGACGACTTCGACGTGGGCTTGCCCTGACCTGATCATGGGTCATCGAGTCGACTCGTCATTCGCCGCCAACAGCATGCGACTGCATCAAAATCGCAGCTTGTGCTATAATCCCATCAATCCGGAGGTGGGTAGGCATCGACCTCGACACCAGCTGAAACACCATCGACACATCTCGACCCATCTTTGCATTTCGATCATACCCTAGCATCGACCTGCTCGCCTGTGCCCATCGTCCATCACTCCAAACCGGACCGACAGGCGTTGATTGAAGGTATCCCCGACGACCCGGTACACCGAGCGGATATTGGAATATTTTCGATCCCCACTACCTCAGCGGACTATCTGGCACCCTCGATCGATATTCTCGAGTCGACCAGATACGTCGCCTGGGATAAGAAGTCCTCGCCAGAGCTGGAGACAATTAGACCGGGCTAAGAGGTGAGTACGCGCTCTTCTTCGTCTTCCCTTTTCTTCGGACTCAAGACCCCTTCTCTCTCGCTCCTTCTGGCAGATCATGCATCCTTGATGTATCACCTCGTCTGATGGTTCCTTCTGGACCCATCTCTCAGCGACGGTGGAAACCAGGCTGTCTTCTCCTCTTTCCAGGGATGCTTTTCCCTTGTCAGCTCTTCATTTTTCTTCACGACCTGCCAACCACTTTCGCTACTCTTTCAGACTATTGGACGTGCTCAGCGAATCGTCGATATTACTCTGGCTGATTCGGCACCAGGTCTCACTCCGATCGCCAAAACCAAAAAAACAACGAGCAACTTCGGCTCACCTCGATCGTCTCCCTTGATTTCGGCGCCCCTCCTATCCACTCCGACGAGATACCAAATTGCGCCCTCAGATTATCGATCGACAGCACCACTCCTGGCAAGATCCACACTTGATATAGAACAGTATACACCTCGACAACTCACACCCATACAGCCTCCTCGTTCCGTCAATTTGCAGGACCTCCTGCGACAACTCGACACAGACGCATCACTATAACCCCCTTCGAGCCGAAAGCGGTTTGGGTTGATCGTTACCAGGTCGGACAGGTTTTGAATCGTACGTGTTGTCATGCTTCCCGTACTTTCTCCTGTATGACCCAGGTCGGGAAGGGCATTTGTCGCACCTACATACCATAAAGCTGCTTTTAGCGCTTGATCCTTCTGCCTCACGTCCCCCTTGTTCTTCCTGTCTACCCTTTTGGCTTTGCTGGGGTCTGGAATTTGCTGGGTAGACCGTGTCGATCGTGGTGTTTTCCGATCACCTCTTGTCTCCGTCGCGTCGTTGTCGATCGTCGAGGGTCTACTCTTACGCTCAGAAGATACCTATCTGCTATTTGAAAGCCCACTATGGGTCATCCACCTCAAGATCTCTGGAACAGTACGTATCTGCTCTTTGCGCGTGGGAATCGAGCTGACGAGCAGATCCGGAAGGGCTTGTTGAATGGTACACCGAGCACCATGTCCCCCTCCACCCTCTTCCCGGTATCCTCGTCCTCTCCATCATCGTGTCCATCCTCGGCTCATACGCGACACTACTGCTACTCGGTCGAAGGACTGCGTCGAGAGGTTGGCGGAACCACTCGTTGCTCGTATCGGCTGCCATCTGCTTCATCACGGTCGGCGTGTGGGGCATGCACTTTGTCAGTATGATCAGTGTTCGATTGATCGCCAGTCCTAGCCTGACTTGGTATATCGAGGTGAGTTGTTGTCGTCATCTGGGAGAAAGCACAGCTGACAGGCAGTTCTCGAAAGGGATGACTGCCTTGTCCCTCTTTGTCCCTCTGATTGCTACAATCTTTGCCTTTTGGTTCATCGGTTACGAGATGGAGATTCCTCTTTGGCGTATCGTCTCTTCAGGTGTCTTTGTCGGATTGACCAGTAAGTCTAACTTGGGTTGGGGGTGGCACTCGTATACTGACGAGCAGTCGGACTCATGCACTACTCGGCCTCGTTCCGACTCCCCTATCTTGTCCCGTCCTACTCGGCCGTCACCGTCGTCTTTGCCCTCATCCTCGCCTCGGTTGCTGCGACTGCCGCTCTTTTCGCCTTTTTCCGATTCAGAGCCCACTGGTCCGACTCGTTCTGGAAGCGAGGTCTTTGCTCCGTCTTTCTCGCCGTCGCTGTATGCGGTATGCACTATCTCGGTCTCGGAGGAGCTTCGTACAGCGTCAAACGAGGTGTCACCCCTGCCACCCTTGCTCGAGGGAGTGAACAAGCCACTCGATTGACCATTGCCATCTCGGTCATGTGCGGTGTTATTATCGTCATTGCTATCGCTCTCGCCTTTGCCGATCTGCTCACTCGACGAGATATGCGAAACAAGGCTCGACATATCGTCGTCGCCAGCGCTACGTTTGCCGAAGATGGGAAAATCCTGGTCAAGCACGATGGAACGATTCCCATGCAAGCCATCGAGACCGAGGCGGATCTTAAACGAGTCATGGCCGAGCTCGACCCTCGACAAACTACTTTTCAGTGGCTGTACCAACTTTCGTACAACTGGCAACTTGTCCGACCATTCGTCCCTCGCATTATCGACCATTTCGGCCAACGTAAGAACCGACCTGCCAACAAGACTTCCGCCTCTACTTGGCAGAGTGAAAAGTTCAGACAACGTTTCGTCGAGGCTTCAGTGCTGCTCGCGCAGCAGCTCGGCATGTCGGTGGAATCGCTTGGAGAGTTGTTTGATCGGGTCATGACGACGGGAACTCGAAGTCACAGCTCAGAGGAAGGCGACGACGTCAAGCATCGAGACGACGAGAGTTCCATTCACGGTATCACGCTCAAGCTACACACTTCTGAAGGTGTCTTGCTTTTCCTCGTTCGAGAGTTGGGCAACGGTCAACCCATGTCGCTCGACTATCCCAAGATGAACCAGGATACCCAACCCAACTTTGATTCTGTCGACTATTGGCTCGAGCGAGGATATCGATTGACCGAGACTCGATTCTTCTCTCGGACGCTGGCCGATCATATGGGTGTTGGAAAGGGCGAGATGGATGTGTTTTTGTCAGCTTGCAAGACGTATGCCAAGCGAGGTGCTCGACCGGTTGTGCAGACGGGTGGGACTTATTTGGGAATGTTTGGTGTTCGACCTACGACCGCCGGCCATGGTATCGATGTTCTCGTCTACAACTTTGCTCGACATCAGATCCCGGCGTACCGACTTCCCGATGTACACTTTCCTCTCTCGGCGAGCATGCGAGCTTGGATCAGGGAGTGCAGCAATCTAAGCATGGGCGATGTTATGGCGAGAGCAAATGAAGCGATCCATCGAGCCGAAACGAGCGATACGGGATCGGGATCGATACAATCTCAAGACGACGAAGCGCTGTACGAGTTTCAAGCGGCCATGTCGGTCGCCATCGAGTCGCTCACCACTGCCCTCAAGCCTTGGCCGCAGATTCAACATATCGCTCGACTGAGTCCGGAAATTATCGAGCTACCGTCTACCAACTATGACGACGAACCTCCAGCTCAAATGGTCGTCCTCGAGGTCGTTCTTCCTGCACCCGAAGCGCATCTCTCACCTGTCCAGTCTCGAGCTTCCGGTATCCAAGCTCCCGCTCTCAACTCGGGTCGATCGGATTCCGACAAGCCGCCTCCTCCCTTCATCTACACCCCTTGGTCGCTCTTTGCCAAATCGCAAAACATGCTCGTCCGAGGAAAAATGTGGAACGAAGTGTGCAAGAGTCTGCACGGAGAGATTGCCAGGTCGTACCCTCTCATCCCCACCGATCTCGCTGCGGAGATTGCAGCCGAGGAGAAGGGCATCAGCGGCAACGGAACCACCGGCATTTCCGCTCAGTCACCCTTTGGCGATCCGGTACACAATGCTCAACAGACTTCGCTGTGGTCGAATCGAGCTCGACGAAACATGTCGGTCGATACGCATCGTCGACATCAGTCTGTCGCTTCCAACCCCAATGACCCGACTTCGCCTACCGCCTTTTCGAAAGGGACGGAGGATTTGGACGACGAAAAGGTCTACCCCAAGGTCAATGTCGACCCGCACCTCACTCCGCCCGTCGTTGGTGCAGGCAACAAGCGACCCGGCACGGGGACGAGCGAGACTGGTCTGAAAAAGGGGTTCAATGCAATGGTGGGCAGGACGGCGGCGCCAGACCTCACGGGTAGGAGGGCGATTCCTGGTCCGCCAATCTATAACGGCGTGAGACAGAGGTTGGATGGGTGGTACTTGAGGTCGATGAGGACGTTGGAGAGGAGCGAGTTTGGGAGCTGGTTCGATGGGTATGATTGGCAATCTTCGGCGAGGGAGATCTAACGAGGTTGCATGACGATCTTGGTGCGGATTTACATATACCCGGGTGAAGGGTGCGATAGGATAGGGAGCATACAAGGGAGGCATTATTCAGGTCGTCGCCATGCATTTGTGCTATCATAAGATACAACTAGATCGTAAAAGGGACGAGGCAGACTACTGGGAGCAGCCGGGACATGTATGTAACGTGTGGTGGATGAAGAGGTCGCACTCCATGCAAAAATCGTTGGAGCATTTGTCGCAGTGGTATCGACTCGTAGGACTGATCGTCTCGTCGACCTGATTCACACCTGCTGTTGTGCCGATATCAGCCAACTACTACGTTAGCCTGTTCCCGAGCCACACAGAAGTCCCCGACTTACGCTAGGGAACGGCTTGTCGCAGCCAAAACAGCTCTGTGACAGACGATTTTCCTCCTCGGCATCCTCAGCGTCGCCTATGCCAAAGACGGCAAAGTTGGCGACTGGGAAGAGGAACCAAAAACTACCTGTCAGCCCTGTCCACACTGACTATCCACCTCGAGAAAGATGGTCTCACCTTCTGGCCAAATGAGGCGAGCTGACCACCATCAATCCGCAGACCTCACAATCCGTCGGTACATCGCACATTTTGCTCCCACACCTCGGACACAGGTATCCCCCCTTTTTCAACCGCCCATGACAAGCACACATGGTCTCTCCACCTTGAGGCAATCTCACCGGAAAACCCATAACCATGAGATCCCCTACCGGCGGCGGTCTCTTCCCCCCTCCTCCTCCTCTTGCGGCTTGCCCGCCAGCCGCCAAAGCCGCTCGAACGTTGAGTGTCGCAGGAGCGGCCATGGTCTGCGCTGGAGGTGGTATCGTCTCCCACATGAGCTCCTTGAAGTGATCTTCGTCGATCGATACACCGAACCGGCCACCCGTCCTCTCGCAAATCTGTCGGCAAATCTTGATCTCTCCGGCCATGGAGATGATGGTAGTACGTATACGAGATTGCACGAGGTCGTTCATCGTGCTCTGGATAGTGGTCGCTCCGTCTGGATCGGCAGTGGAGATGGCGGAGAATAGGACGAGGATCTCGAGGGCTGATGTCGAAGGGAGATGTCTGGACATGAGCACCCACCAGGCCGAATTGTGACAAGCACATCACTCACGACATGCCACCTTTGGCCATGGTGAAGCCGTTCTGCAATGAAGGTTCCCCGGATGGCTCCAGCTTCCGCTTGTCAGACAAGAGCGATAATATCTCCTGAGGATTGCCTATCACGTCAGCTTTGCTCCGACCGATTCAAACGACTGAGCTCACCTCCCATGGGCACTAGCGTCTCTGCCAGACGGTCTCGAAGCAGTATGATACCCATCTGACCAAGCGGATTCTGATCAAACCACTCTGTCACATATCCCCTCAGATACGTCAAGGTGACCTCCCACCTATTCGTCAGCTCCTTTGCCTCTGATCCGTGCTCTTTCGACTCACCTGGTTGGACGGAAGTCTTTATCCATCATGGATTCCGACAAGTCGAGGATGATAAACATGTGCCGGATGATCGACCTCCTCAGCGGTGTCCCTGATGCCAAAGCTCTAAATCGTCAATGCCGTCCACTCGATGCTGTTCGAGAGGACACACCTCCTCCTCCTTCCTTTCGCCAGCAGCTTCTCCACCGTGCCCTGCAATCCTCCTTCATCATCTTCCTCCAACACATCCCATGGTCGCGCATATGCTCCTTCCCATGTCTGCATCCCCCCCTTGATACAATCAGCCCGGTCAACAAGCAAGACGACCCGAACCTCACCTGCCCATTGGCTTTCGCCTTTCCCTTGTCCTTTCTTGGCCTCAATTCTTCATCCTCGTCCATGTCCACATCATCTTCCGGGTCGTACGCCTCGTCCCGCGCCATGTTGTTTTGGTCGAGGTGTATGTCAAGATGCAAGAGTATGCTATCGCTGCAGTCGATGATCAATGGTAGAGTCGTGACGTGACGTGGTCATGAGGAAATGATGGACTATCAATAATGAATTCACCGGTTGCCTGTCTTTGCTTTCGCGCCTCTATTAACCAAATGTCGGCTGTCCGCGGTTGGCCCTTGCTATCCAGTTCCCAAAGACAATCGACCCTTTCACCTTGACCTTTCCCCTCGCCTCGACCTCGACCAGCTGGCTAGACGGTTTCTCTCGCTTCCTTGCCGCATCGTGCGCGCTGTTCAGTCTGTAAGCATCATTCTTGATTCTGGTCTATCGTAGCCGACCGCCCCTCACCCTCGCCCTGACTCCTGGGCAGAGAACGAGATCTTGTTCTGAAAACCCCCGAGCCCTTTGCTGCGACCAACTAGCTTGTCTTCGATTAACTATAGCTGACCTTTATGCAGATTTCTGTCAAATGGATCCTGTGCATATTATTCCTCACTACTCGACATGATCTCGACACGCATGGTGAGCTCCTCGTGTCGTGTATGGGAGAGCATAGCTAACAGAGCAGATACCACATTCCTGATAATCGCCTTCCCGCACCGTTACATCCCCTTCCCACCCCTTCTTCTATTCGCTTAGTCGTAAAGTCTTCCCCTTGCAACACCGCCCGACTCGATTTGGCCAACCTCGTCGGTCAAAGTGGGCGAATCGTGTGCTTCGCCATCTCGATACCGACCCACCGACGTCGAAAGAGCGGTCCACCTCGACTTCGCCATGTCAGATAACGCCAATCGAGATCGCAAAAAATCAGCCCACTGGACCGACGCAGATACAGCCATCTTGATCGACGTCTTGCTACGCTACAAAGACTCTGGGAGGACACAGGATAATGGGTTCAAGCCAGAAGTATGGAAGGAAGCGGCAGAGCTGGTGAAGAATACGACGGTGATGGGAGGGCCAAAGACGCCCGAAGCTTGCAAAAGTCGATGGCAGAGGGTCAGTCGCTCAGTTTTCCTTTTTCGAAAGACGAGACTGATGAGTAGCTGCAGAGGGATTTCAAAGCGGTCAAGGAGTTGGAGATGATACCTGGCTTCTCGTGGGATAGGACAGAGCACAAGCTCAATGCGAGCAAGGAGGCATGGGATCTGGCGGAAAAGGTGAACCATCCGAGTCGTTTGTCGAGCTGACAAGCAGACGCTGGATGTTTCCAAGTGTCAAAAGATCCACCTACCCACCTACGACGCTCTGATTGTGCTCTGTCCCGTCGATGCTGCGAAGCTTAGGTCGAAAGCGAGGAGTTCACTGGGCGCTACGAGCGATACTTCGAGCATGCTCTCCATGTCGGTCGGCAATCCTCAGACACCTTCGATGAACGCCATGTCTGGGACACCGACAGGAGGGATCGTCGCTGCGCCCACGATGGGAGGGATGGATATTGGGCTTGGAGATGGGATGATGCAGTGGGATGCGGGAGATATGGACGCGGATGGTGATTATGAGGGTTCTTTCACCATGCCCAATGGCGTGAGTCCCTGCATCTCACAACACGGCGCGCTGGAGCTGACATGTAGCAAATCTTCACCATGATGCGAGGGCAAAAGCGCATGGCCACCTTTGACAGCTCGATGCTCGGTTCCGATCCTTCGTCGGTCACGCTCGATGGTCGAGCTTCACCCCCAAAACGAGCGCGGACATCCTCGGCAGACCTCATTCACCAACGTAACGCGGCCATGCTGCAACACCATCAGCAACAGCAGCAGCAGCATGCACAACACCAGCACCAACACCATCAACAATCTCTTCCGCAACAACCGATATCGGTGTTCCCCATGCACGTCCCACCTCAGCCGACCAACTCGCCCGAATATCCCACGTCAAACCACCAGCTCAACGCGCATTCCCTCATGTCCTCGTCGCCCACTCAGCTCACTTCGGCATCACTTCAGGCCGCTACAGGACATCCTCAACCCAATCAACCGAATCATGCTCAGCAGATGCACCAACATGCTCAACAACAATTACAACATTATCAGCAACAAATATCAACTCTACCTCCTCCACATACCCTCCCACCACACATGATGTCCAACCCTTACGCTGTCAAGCACGATTCGTCTATACGCTACACGCCTGCCCAATCGTACCCCACATCCTCTCGACCTTCCCCTCCTCCTGCTGGTCCCTCTCGACGAGTATCGCCGGTACAATCCGATCCGGCAACCGACAAGACGCAAATTCAACAAGCGGGCTTGACGGAAGCGCAACGACGGACGATGGCGATCATGCAGCTGCAGACGAGAGAGACTGACATGTCGGACGATGATATGGTCGAGGTCTTGGCGGAATTCGAGGGGAATGTCGCTGCTGCGGATACATACCTGGCTATACAACGAGACGGCCTGAGGAGGATGTACTTGGGCAAGGTAATCAAGCGGCGCAAAGCGAGCTGAAAGTCCTTCAAGCAGGAACGTTAGACGGAAAAAAGGGGATGACGGAAGGGAAATCTCTACCGCTTGGAACGCAGCTACGAAACACGAGAGCGGAAAGAGTCGATAGGTTGTCGGAATTATAAGGTGTACCAGTATGCTCGAGGGAATATCTGACCTGTCTACCATATCATATCAAAAGGCCTATGCGCCATATGTATAGTCTGTGCTTGGCGATACCGGCGAATAGCTTGACGATGGCATTGCACGCGGATAGAACGGGCGAGATAATTGATGATCCTTTCCGATGGGATTTTTCCAGCTGAGTCAGTTGTCCCACCTGATTTGATGGGAATCAAATCACCACTGTCTTTGTTCGCATCTTTTGGATGCATACCTCATCTCGACCATCTCCGTCATTCCCATATCTCACCAAGACGACCTGGACTGTCCTCGCCGCGGTAGTCCTATTCCTCGCCATCGTGTTCGCCCCAACAACCCAACGACTCTTGACGACATTGCGTCCAAGCGGCAGCAGCATCTTTAGATCAACAAATTCACCAGCTCTTTCGAGGTTTTCTACGACGACAACGACGACAACGACGTCAACGACGTCAGCAGCCACCGCATACACAGCATCATCATCCCCCAAAATGCCTAGCAAATCAATGTCAGCAGAGGATAGGCAGTGGAACTCGTACGTGCTTCAAGTGAAAGCTTTGATTTTGTGCTGATGAGATAGTCTGGCCGATAGGATGGACATGTTCCACAATCACTTTCGATACGAATTCGACCGCGTCTTCAGGGTGAGCTCTTCCTTTTCTCTCATTTGGGTTCTACGATGAGCTGATAGTAGCTGTGTGATGGAGGATTCCAAAAGGAAGGGATGAGTCTGCCGTCTTTCTTGCGAGAAGCGCAGGAACTGCATCAACATCTGCACATGCACCACACCATCGTACGTTCCGTTGTTGCAGACTCACATGCGCAAGCTGATACTTCAGGAAGTGAGCTATGACGAGCGGGGCGAAGAGTCAAGCTGACTGGATAGGAGTCGTACATTTTCCCCGTGCTCGCCAAGAAGATGCCTCAGTTCAAGGATGGTGCTCGAGAGTCGGGTCTTCACCTGCAGTCGCACAAAGCGATACACGACGGTGAGTATCACCCACACACCACACCTCACTCACACACCACACCTAACCCCACACTCCCGCCGAGATGAGGTTGGAATATCGGGCGAGGTGATATTCGAC
>JALPCD010000531.1:0-10969 GCA_026538415.1 Cryptococcus sp. GC_Crypt_1
ATTGCTACTCAAGCAAGCGAGCGTAGTGGGGCTATACTGGGGAGGCAACAATGGTGCGTACATATCTCGAATCACCCCGCATGCATATCGTTGGAGCTAACGGTCCAGCCAAAGACCCAGGCCATGCGGTGCAGGTCGTCATGAAAGTGGTAGACCTGCTCTCGACCGGCAAGCTGAAGCCGATATTATACGACAAGGTGTACGACGGCCTCGAGAAGGTCAGCGAGGGGTTGGGCGATCTGGAGAATAGGAAGACTTGGGGAAAGGGGGTGATACGTATACGACAATCTGCGACAACAACGAAATCGAAGCGAGAAGCAAAGCTGTAAGGTGGTCGTTTGGGCGAACATGAGAAGGAAGAACCTATAGGAAGCAGAGAGCAGAGGCAGCGAGGAGCCAGGGGGAGGAGCGATACGTGTGTGCGAGGAGGGGGATTCTGATGAGCTTCCCCGCGATGCGTATGAAAGGATGTCTGGTCATGACCTGCTGGCTGGCGTTCACAAAGAGGACGAGGGGAGGAAAAGATGTTCGCCGTCCCTCTTTGACTCTATACCTCGCCTCCTCTTCCTCGCGCTCGTGATCACGCATTTACCAATGGACAACTCTCGACATATGAACGATTCAATGACCTTCAGCTTCCCCTTACTGTCTGGAGCGCAGTCACTGGGGCAACGAATACATTCACAGGACGATATCAGCCATGACCCGGACGGTCAACTTTCGTCACCTCTCGAGGTGGAGGAAAATGCATTCGACAACTACAGCACACGCAGCGGTGCAGCTACCCCGGCAAGCGACTTTGAGATACTGGAAGCTCCAACCTCACCCACCGGCTCAGCAGACGAAGGGTATCGCTCTGACGGATGGGATCGAGAGTCCGGGGCACACACATCGGAAGACACCTCGCCCTTCCATGCTCCTGCAATGGCTGATGTCCGACCGGGACGCGAGCTTGCAAGTCATGATGCGTGTACCGATGGGAACCCGTATGTGTCGATCGGGGATACGCACAGCCCAACTAAATTCCTCCCAAATGAAGACATCCCTGAAGTAGCCAATGGACGAGCGGGAGTGGTCGAGGTTGAACAGGCGAGGAGAGCCAGCGATACGTCGGACGGGTTCGAGACCGCCCTCATCGCACTTGAAGAAGGGGTTCCGCAGACCCTTTCCGCGTGGGGTGACGACGGTACAACGAGAAGCCGGGATACGTCTACCAGCAGCGGAGTGAGGCAAGCGATGGACGATATTGAAGAGACCATGCTGAACACTGCCGAGCTGATATTTCCTCGCAAAGTTGACGACGAGATGAACAACCAGGAAAGGCGAGACGAGGCGGTATCGCCTGAAACCGGACACCATGACACAGACCCGAAGACCGACGAAACCAATCGAGCGACTCTGCCAGATGGTTGTGCTAGCGAGATCGCCATCGCTGTGGCCAGGGCGCTGAGAGGTGAGTTCGAGGATGTGATCGAAAAATTCGTTGCAAGTCGAACTCAAGAACTACAGGACAGCCTCGACGAGAGTCGACAGACGGTGCGGCTTCTGTTGGAAAGCGTCCAGTCACTGGAAAATCGGGTCAGAGAGCTCGTCTCAGCCCAAGCTACGCCTCATCCTTCGCAATCCGCCTCTCGATCCTTCAACAACTTGACTCGTTCCCCAGGGCGACCAGGAGGACACTTCGGCCGTGGCGCCTCTCTTCGATCTGCTGGTCAGCGCATCAAGATACCTCGTACCCAGCAACAGACGGACAAGACATGGGCACCCTTCGCACGACGTGCTCCTCTTCATCAGCCGTCCCTCGTTTCGCCTTCGAATGCGTATTCCCAGCCTGGACCTGCGACATCTGTTGACGTACGCTTCAACCCTCCCCTGTCGTCTCAGCCGCTCTACCAGACTCCATGGACCCCTCAGCCGAAGTCCAATTGGTCGCAGTCGCTTCCGTGGATGCCTCGACCCATTCCTCCGCCTTCTCAGATTTTTCCGATTCCAGAGCCGCTTTATTCATTGTCACCTCCGATAAATCCAGATGCACCATGCCTTGTGCAGAGTGTCTCTCGCAGAGTCGACCGCCCTCGATGCCTGTATACGATTCCGAAGCTTACTCGACATGGATACGAAGATCCAGATTGGCGGAAGGAACGTCAACGAATGGTCCAAATCGGATTTGGAGATGATGACTTCTATTGAGCGAGTAGTCGGCTTGGCCGAGGTGAGTTTACGCGCGGTGAATCGTGATGCATGCGTGATCGTTATGACAATGACATAATATACAGGTGAAGTTCGTTTGGTCGTATGCGATGGGGGCTGGACTGTGGTCGAGCCAAAGAGGGAAGGATGGAAGGGGATCATTTGGCGATCGAGTCGAGAAGATCATCGATGACATTGACGTTGTCTTTGACCAGCTTCCACTATACATCAGCTACAATGATACTGCAAGATCAAGGGTAGAACGGAAGTAGTCGATATACCCACCTGGTCTGGAGTGAGAGACACGCCCTTTGCTCCAGGCTTGAGTTCTCCACTCGTCTTGTCCTTGTAAAACTGCTCGTCAGCCCAAGTCAGAGTTGAGACTCACATCTCGTATATCAATCAAAGGGCGGTTTTGATATGTCCGGACGGTGACTCTTCTATACTCTCCCAGCTAATTATCAGCTGTCTGCGACTGACTCAAAGCTAGGTAGCTCACCTTGAGGTATTTCTCTCCTTGATCGTTCTCGTGCACCTCGCCCAACCCATCTGCCGCTTTCTTCTCTTTCGACTGTTCATTCAGCCAAGCGACAGCATGACAAGGAGAAGACATACCACTTTCGTGTTTTCCCTACTTGCATCTGCTTCCTTTTTCACCTTGGCCGGTTTCTAGATTATCAGCGTGACTCGAGCGAGCAATAGTCGTAGAGGGAGTTGACATACCACATCTTCTTCCTCCGCAGACTCGAGTTCCTCTCCATGCAGTCTCTTTCGTGGAGGCATAGCGTATCTGTTCGATCGCAGCTGGATTGTGAAAGGGTCGAGGTGCCGCTGGGAGGATACAATGAGGGAAAGAGGCCCAAAGGTCAAGGGCAATCAAGAGATGATGCGGATCGCCCGGCAAAGGTGACCCAAGCGGGGAGGACCTCCACCTTGCCTGCCCGCCCAAACACACAATTCGTCTTTTCCCTATCCTGCTCGTCCCCATCTGGCTCGCTCTACACCCCTTGCATAGCTTTATCTACCTCTTCAGTCCGACAGACTAGGTCCTTCGGGTATTGGATTCCTGATCATTGTGACTGCGCTCCAATGCGGCGAGCTCACCGCTGGGTTTCGGCAGCGGCAGGACCGTTGATGGAAGGGTTGTTTCGACTCGCATCACCCTCGATCATACGACCTACTCTCCCGTCCGATCGAGCTTCCCTCGGGCTCTGTCTAACGCAGGGCTGTAGCGCTGCAATGTGTGTAAGAGAATCTCCTTGAGCCGGGGGGAAAGCGTCGGAGAGGAACAGGTCGGCTGAGTTGGACGAATGGGCTTGGACTACGCGAGGAGGTCTCCCGTGTGGCCGGGTCTTGGCTAGTTACACCAAATACAAATCGCTCAGCTCATTACACGCTGAACGGCTTCTACAAATGTTCCTCGATCGTTCTTTCCCGGCAACGACCAGTGACCTGATTCTTGACCCTCTTTTTCGTCCTTTGGCGTGCGACCCCTTTGACTAGCTCGGAGTGGTCGGCGAGGACGAGTGGGTGGGATTTGTAATGGTTAATAACCCAGGTGGGGGAATGTGGGCGTCGAAGGATGGTCTAGGGCAGTCTAGGTTTGGCTGGAGATCAGGCGTCGAGAAGGAACAAGCTGGGTTCAATGGAATCGGAGGTGGTGGAGGGAGGTCTGGTTGTGAGTTTTGATTGGACCTCTCAAGGGTGAACCGGATCAGACATCAAGGGATCACCTTGGAAACCGGTCAACTTATCTGACTAGGTCTTGCCAAATTGGTATTGCGCAGTGCACTTGGCTGACTGTAGGACCCGGGCAAGGCAAGGTGCGGTGTTTCGATCGATGTACAGAGGGGGGTCATGACATCGAATCGACAAGGGGGAAAGAGTCCTTTGGGGTGCGCCATGTTGGCCTAGACACACAATATCTCACAGGGAACAGCGAGGTATCGGTCGAAAGGGGTGGGGGAGGGAATAGGGCGCAGTGCAACACACCCACCTTCCAGCCGTGTGACGGTTTATATAGCGACCACAAGCAAAGCAGCACGGCTTGGCCTCCCTCCGCCATCCTTCTCAAACCTCATCCGACTGTTCTCTCTCTCAACACTTTTCACACTCCACTTCGACTGTCGACCGGGCAAGAAGAGGATCAGGACCTGCTCAACCATGTTCGGACGTCTTGAGCCCGACAAGCTAAAGCGAGCTTCGATCAGCGGCAGCAGCAATAACAACCATAATCGACGATCCGCTTCGGAATCCCCCTCGTCAGCCCAACCTACCTCTGTCGATCCAAGCTCGTCTCACCTTCTTCCTTCACCATCTTCTGCTCTACCAACCTCTCGACCGCCTGCATACCGACCTTCCCCCGCCCATCCTCTCGATGCAGATCGAACTCTCCCCTCGCATTACTCGTCGACCCTTCCTCCAGCGTACTCCGCTCGTTCGCCGCAGCGACATCATCCCTACCCTTCGTTCCAGCGAGGTGACCCTCACGCTCTCCCGTCCCTTCACGCTCGACACGAATACCCCCCCACGGTCTCTAGCTCTGCCTCGAACAACACTTCGGCCCGGCAGGGCTACCCGATCAGCTACATTGATCGACCCGGCTATCGGCCAGCTCGTCCCTTACCCGACCCGTCGAGACCGATTGCAGGCGGGTCTGCCTTTGGCCAGATCAATCTCTTGGCGGACGTAGCGGCAAGACAGGCAGCAGAGGCGGTACACCCGAAACAGGAGAGAGCAGACGAGGATCGGAGGAGGAGGAGTGAGCGGGAAAGGGAAAGGGCAAGGAGGATTGAGGTAGATTTGCGGTATGAGCAGAGAGGGGAGGAGGCGGCGCGCTCTGTGCTGAGGCAGTGGTATGAGGGTGCATCGGACGTAAGTGGAGATGGGAATCGAGGGGTGAGTGGAACATTTGGTACCCGCGGTCTGCCCTCGAAAATCAAGAATGACCGATGAGACTGAGGAGACTGGGGCTGACAAGACAGGGCATCACCATGTCCAGAACGACCTCTCATCCTGTCCCTCCTCTCCACACGACTCAGCCTCTCCCACCCCGTCCTCCCCAGCAGCAGCCTGCTCGACATCCTCTCGCCGGCCTGACGCTCGACAAGGAATATCTACCTTATGAACCCGGCCGCCTCGCCCGAGAAGTTCAAAAAGTCTTCAACACCCCGACCTTTACGCCTCGACCCAATCCCCTTCGACGACCCGGTCTGCCCCCACTATCTCTTTCCGGCAACCTCTCCTCTACCGTATCTTCCGGTCCTCCACCTCAATGGCCGCCGTCGGCTCATCAGATGCATGGGAGAGCGGCTCCGTCGACGGGCAGGGCATGGGCCTTGTCCCGGGAAGAGAACAAGGAGAAACCTATTCCGCTCTCTCCGCCCAGGACTGCAGAGATGAGCGAGAGATTGGTGAATACAAGTGTAATGGGATCACACTTTCCTACCCCAGTCACCTCGTCCCGAGCTCCCCTTCGCTCCGACGCAACGCATCTCGACGATGTATCTCTTCGACTCACCACTCGATCGCCGGTCGACGTCGAGCGTAGACTGCCAAGACGGGACAAACAATCGGGATCAGACGAAGATATGTCGTCCAATTCTGCTCCTCCTTCTCCAGCTTCCGCCAGCGGTCGACCTCGAGAAAATCCTCTTCGTTTCCCGCTGCCGACGTCCTCGTCTCGAGCTCACTCGTGCTCACTCTCCTCGAGTGCATCCGCACCGACTCTGCACACCATCAGCCGGGTCAACATTCCCTCGCCTCGCTCAGCTCCAGTGTCTCGACAACGTACCTTGTCCGCGACGACCAGTGCCGGCTCTGCTTCCGAAAGGACCAAGCAAGGACGAATGGATCTGGTGAAGAGAAAGACACAGAACGCTCTAGCACAGAGGAGGTCGAGGGGGAAGAAAAGGGCCAAGGAAAAAGACGTGAGCTTTGATTTATCCTCTCTCGTTGACGGCACAAATTGACGATGCAGATGGAGTTAGAGCTCATGATGTGTCGAGCTCAACTTATGGCTACGGGGAAGGAGCTCCAGCGGGTCAAGGAGGAAAGAGATTGTCTCAAGAAGATTGTCGAGGAGTCGACCCACAGCCAAGGATCCCTCGTTTCCCACTCGGCCCAATAATGTTCATCCTTCGCAACCGGTACATCCATCGATCTCTAGACTCATTGAGGTCCACATGACTTTTTCTCGATGTTTTTGGGCTTTCTCGCCTTACGGCCTATTTTCCGCCTTGCCATTTGCCGTCGTGTATATATTCGACATCCTACGATTATTATTCTGCCAAAATCCTCTCTCTTCGCCTACTACAATGCGACCGACAATGCTTCCTCTCATTGCTCGAGGAACCCCAAACCCCCTCAACCAAGCCATATCTCCTGTAGTGGTACATATAATGTGCATGTAGTATCCTGCTTGATCCCTCGTCGGACATCTTGCGACCAGTGGTGTCAAGAGAGCGAAGCGTGGCATCGAACTCATTGTCCTTCATCCCATCAATGCTCCCCGTCTACGCACCTTGAGAGAGGCTCTACATGCAGTAGACTGTTAGCTCTTGCATATCGTCCAAGTTGTCTTCCCCGCCTCCCTCGAACGTCTATACATCAGCTCAATTGCGAGGCTCAAGTCGAAAGTTTAGCTCACCTTGATAGCGATGACACGCTGGTCGTCTATCATCACACCGTTGGCCTCGATCTCCGTCCTCTGCACCACCTCGGTATACGGCAGCCTCGAAGTCACGTCGGCGTCCCACACCTGACCTGCCAACAGTACCGTAGGCGACCGTCGTGCATCGATATAAGCCTCTTGATTTCCTTTGGAAAGCGGTCGGTCGAGCCGGGCAGGCGAAAAGTCCAACACACGGATATGGCAAGGTCGTATGGGTCGAAATCTCTCATCATCATCATCATCATCATCATCATCGGGTCCGTCGAGGTCGTCCCAATTCTCGTCGTCTGAAACGTCTTGCTGATCCATCCAGTCCGAAGATACATTGGCTGGGCGTTGGTTCTCCGGCATCTGCGGCCCAGTTGCGTCGTCTCGTCGATATCGGTTGACCACTTGCTCGTCCGGGAAAGTTAAAAACTCTCGCACTCGCTCATACTCGGCTCGTTCGAAATCCCGCTTCCGCACCAGGTCGACATATCGATAGCCGGAGCAACTACACACCCAAGCTCGTCTTTGCATCTCCATCTCCTTCAGTCTCGACTTGTCCGGTCCCCATGCCGCCCATGGGTAGATCTTTTCCACCCGCGATATCGACCAATCGCCAGCGGTGTCTACCGAGCTGTCGGTATTTGGCTCTCGACATTGCCTGATTCGCTCCTCACCCTCCTTGGCGAGCTCGACCAGCGTCTCTCGGAGGACAAACAACTCGAAAGCGGCTTTGCGAGACGCGCCAGGCGGCTGAGGCGCTCCGACGACCTTGAGCTCGAACACCAAGACGCCCTTTTCGGGATCCTGGGTATATGCCTTTCGCTGACCCACACCAGGCGTCTTGCTTACGGGAAAGGCGGGATCGGGTCGAACGTCCAAGCCCGTGACGAGGACACCCGCAGCCAAACGAGGCAGCTCGAGCTGAGCAACGAGGACAGGTCGAGGGGTTGTATCGTCGATGTATACCGATCCGAGAGGTTGGACAGGGTCGACGGTCGATTTTGGGTCGGCAAGGAAAGAGTAGATCGAGATGACAGGTGGAAACGCGGTGAGAGGGGCTGTGGCTTCGTCCACGATGGGGGAGATGCTGGATGTCGAGGTGACCATGAAGGACGTCGGGGTGAGGAGGGCAAAAGATGCAAACCACCCGTTCTCAGGTAGTTGCATGCGCTAAGGGACGTCAGAGATCGCTCCTTCAATAAGTGAGTTTGACTCACAGCTAAAACCTTGCCGGTCCTCCAGTTCCAGCAGACCATCTCCTCTTCGCAGCTCAGGTGGCGGGGAACATGGTTCATCCCTGGTTGCGCGGCGCCCGCCAGGGCCATGAAGATCCAGTTCAATTGATACCTCGAAGCGAGAATGACCAGCGTATCACCCATGACCTGCAACAATTGCCGGGTCATCGTGTCCGCTTGAGCAGCTGGTGGGAAGTCGAGAAACGCAAGATGGGCTAGTGGATGAGGTTTGAAATCGCTCAAGGTGAGGAGGTGATATCGATGGGTACGTCGGGACCTGTCCGCTGGAGGACCGAGCCACCTGCTCGTCAGTCAACGCGCTCGGTAGCACAGGGGTTTGGACCTACCGTTCTTCTGATACCACAATGAGGTCTTGGGTCGGATCCATCGTCAAGTCGGCTATGGGAAAGCTGAATTTGTGAGATTTGACCGGCAGAGCTGTATCCTGCCAATCCCCATCCTGAGCCGAAGGGAGAGGGATCAATCGTATACTCGAGGGCTACGTTGTCAGCGATGATTTTGAAAGTCGAGGTGAAAAATCGACACACCTTTCTAGCCGGTGGACCCGCGTAATCCTCGCACATCAAGAATATCCCTTCTTGCAACTCGTAAACTCCCTCTGGCCCTTTGATGCCAAGCTCCCTCGTCAATCTCGGTGTCAACGTCTCCCAAGCCGTCTCTTGCGTTTGCAACAGAGTCATTTTGTCGTGCGGGGAAGCTGAAGGTCCGAGACTCCGCACTGTGCTGGCAATACTGGATCCACCTTCGGTAGGGAGAGGGTTGGGCAGATAGAGATCGACACTCGGGATGGGGCTATATTGCGGCTCGAGCACGATGGTAGCAAGACCTGTGTCGGGTGACATGTTGGGGCCATGCCATCGTGAATTGATGTCGATATATGGAACGAAAGAGGGAGAGCCGTCGGATGTACGGTCGACAGAAGAGGGAATGTCGAGGTAGCCGTTGGTTTGGAGGATAAAGTCGTATTGGAGAATGTTGGAGGCTTTGTAGATTTCGTATATCGTCTTGCACGTCTGAAGGGATCAGATCATGAAAGAACAGCACCTGAACAGGATTGTAGGTAGGATTACTCACTCGCGATAGCTTGAGTCGGTCTGAGATGGCGAGGTGCCCAAAGAGGTTTTGGATGAGGTCGTTTGGCAGTCCAGCTAGACTGGCGTCGAGGGGTGTAGAGGTGATTGCAGCTGGCTCGAGCTCCTTTGCGAGCTCCCCATGCTCGGCCTCTTGCATGCTGGAGATCGACAGCGAACGGCGTTGAGGGTAGCGTAGGCACAGGAGACGAAGAAGGAACAAAGGTGAAGAGGTGGATTGAAAGAAAGTAAAGGATGGTCAAGATGCAACTGCAACCTCAACCATCATCTTCGACTGAGTGAAGGAGGCGCTCCCTGCCGAGATCTCTGAGTGCGACTTTGACCGTTGCAAGCATGATCTTCCGCCGAGGACCACCGAAAAGTGTGACCAGTAGAAGAAGACCACAGCGTGCATATGATGAGCTGACTAGATGGGCAGCGCATGATTGTAGTTGGGACTAAAAATGTCAAGGTTGCGAATGCCCTCTTGCACCTCCTAGTTACGCCTTGACTCCAGTCCAAGCAGTAGCGATACCGTTTGTGTAATCGGTCCAAGCTCCACCCTTGCCCTCTCTCATCTGACCCACCTGGAACCCAGCATCCTTCATCCTACTCGTCAGCCCAAGATAATCTCTTCCTCCCCCATTACCGGCTCGGCTCGACTTACAGTTGCGCAAAATCGGGTTGAGACGGGAATCGCTCGATCGACTCGACAAGGTATTGGTAGGAATCGGCATCGCCAGTCATGACCTTGCCCATGATAGGGATGAACTGGAACGACCACTGTCTATACACCCTATATTCGTCAGCTATTGCACCAAGAGATTACAGTTGAGGAGTGCAGCTCACTCTCGGAAGAGCGGGTTGGAGACTTTGCCAAACTCCAAAACACCAATCTTTCCTCCTGGCTTGAGCACCCTGTACGCCTCGGACAAGACGGCAGGAAGGGAAGTGCAATTTCGAATACCGAAAGCGATAGTGTATAGGTCGATCGAGTTGTCCTGTATATGCGAAGGAAGCGCTTGAGCATTGCCGTGGGTAAAGGCTATTTGAGGAGCTGCTTCTCAGCACTAGCATCCTCGAGAAGGGGACGTATGGGGCTCACTGTTGTAGTAGAGCGTCTTGGCGACTCGCTTCCTGCCCTCGTCCAACATTTCCTGGTTCAGATCGACGATCTCCACCTCGACATCCCTCGACCCAAACTTCTCCCTGGCCCTGTCTAATATCCGTAGAGCGATATCTCCCGTTCCACCCGCCACGTCGAGGCATTTAAAAGTAGGGTTGGGCAGGTCGGTTGAGCTTGGGCTAGACGGGTGGGAGGGGTGTTGGTGTTTCGAAGAAGGGAGGCGGGGAAGGAGAGAGGTGACGAAGGAGTCTTTCCACAGTCGATGGATACCGAGGGACATGGTATCGTTCATCACGTCGTACTTTGATGCGACCGAGCTGAAGACTCCTCCGACTATCAGGTGCAAGAGATAAGAGCGAAATGAACGAGAGAAGGGGTCGTGATTAAATGGATAGATGTAGGTGCGATTCAAACAGAAGAAGCTTGATCAGCGATGATACGGCTTGAGACAGGAGAATAGCTTACCAAGAGTCTCCTTCTGATCCTCTGGAATGGTCTTGAAGCCGAAATGAGTCGTCCTCCCCGACCCAGAAGCGTGCGAGGAAGGCCCATCGGAAGGAGGAATCGAAGGACCGCTCGAAGTCGACACACTTCGAGCTATGGTCCTTGCCCGGACAGCTGCTCGAGCTGCTGCTGGGATTTCTCGAACTGCCGACTTCATGGTGAA
>JALPCD010000532.1:0-10966 GCA_026538415.1 Cryptococcus sp. GC_Crypt_1
TATCGATCATGTACGACGTCAATCTGATGTACCCAACGGGAATATTCGAAGAGGGAATCGAACCTCACGCCCGCCAGCTCCGGCTCACGCGCACTCGAACAAACACCACCTCGTCTCCCCTCCCCCTGTTGCATCGAGCTCGAAACAACCTCAGCCATCTACATCAAATTCGCAGACGGCAGACTCTCCTCCAGCCGTCCTGATCAGGGAGAAGAAGCAGAAGGCGTGTGCGAATTGCAGAAAGGCGAAATTGAAGTGTATGATGGACGAGGGACAAACAGAATGTGTGAGGTGTAAAGCTCGAAGGGAAAAGTGTGTCTTCTACCCTCGCTCGCACGTGAGTCTTATTGTGTACGAGGACGATATGCTGGATGAGAGCTGATAGCAGGACGAGGATTGGCAGCAAATCGTGACCACCGATGTCTATGCTGCGATCAGTCATATGGCATCAATGTCCAAAGCTCTCCACCACGTCCTCGATCACCTCACTCGAGGACGTATCATTCCTCCTCTAGCCGAACCGTTTGAAGCTTTCAATCCTATCGAGCGGGACATGGCGGTGTTGCAAGGATGGACCGCGGAGAAGAATCAGGTGTTGCCGGAGAAACTTCGTGGAGCGGACAAGAGGAAAAGAGCAGACGAGGAGGATGACTCGACTCGGCGAGAATCTTTCTCAACAGAACAAGTTCGGTTGCACGTCGACCGCGGACCTACAATGGTACCGGATCCTTTAGTCTCGGCAAACCCATTGGTCCAAGGTCAAGCAGGTCGAATCAATCCTCCTTCCGCGATGTCTCTCCGGACACCGGTACCTATGCTCGCCCACGAGCGGTCTCGACAGCATCTCCCAGCAGCTCAGACGGAGCTGCCGCCATTCCAACCCAATCCATCAATACCTGTTCAGCTCGCTACCACGCCGCTACCGCCTCTACAAGCCTTCCTCCCACCCCTGCCCTTGTCAGCACAATCGGTATCTTACTCGCCAACAAATGAACACCAACAACGCACATCGGTACCTCCGCCCTTGCCTTCGCCTCGGAATAACCTCCAAAACGCGACACCGTCGAGTTTGCCCCTCTCGTCGCCTGCTTCGGTGCCTGCCAAAACGCCAGGAGAATGGGGAGTGGTCCGAACGGCGAGTGGCAGGAGTGATACGACGTCCATCGACCAAAGCTTGGATGAGGCTCTACGAAACCTTCCTGCTCCGGATCCAATGCAGCAGATCCAGTTGGTGGATATGGATGAGGATGGGGACGAGGTGTATGGAACAGCAGATGGGAGACAGACTATCATCACCAAAAAGCTGCTCCCCGCCAAAACCGTCAAGATTCTGGTTCAATAGTGAGCTTTTTCAAGTCTCATCCAGAGATACAGCTGACAAGTAGCTTCCATGCCAACATATCGCCTCACCTCTTCGGCTACGATCTCCAACTGCGACAATTCCCTTACCTTCAGGACGGCCCTCGGTCGATCACCCCTTTTATTCTCGCTGTCGAATGTCTCCTCGCGTCGGAAAGAATAGTCGACTTGTTCTCTTATCACGCCTCTTTAGCCGACGAGGTACTTGCGATGCTTATGCATTCTCCAGCAGAGTCTTGGCAAACGTTCGAGTCGTCCAAAGAAAAAGACTCGTCGACGGAGAATGGAGCGAAAAAGGTCGACGAGCTTCGACTGGGACCGGCCTTGGAGTTGTTGGACGACACTTGGGACCCAGAGTTGGGTATAGGACCGGAGGAAATTGTGGCTGTGTGTGCGTTGGCGAGCTTTATTTCGCAGAGGGAGGAGGCAAAGATGATTGCGACGTATGCCTTTACTTGGGCCAAGGGCTGGACCAAGGTGAGTCACGAACAACGCGGACGGAAAGTCTGACGAGCTGATACCATAGTATATCCAAGCGCCGAGAAACACGTTTGCAGAGATGGCTGGGCTGGTCAGCGCGTTGAGAATGCCTACGCTGGAGCAAATGGCGAGGGTCTGGCTGTTATCATACGTCAGTACCGACTCGTCGAGGAATCAGCGTGCCTGGCTAATTGATAGATCGCACTAGGTCAAGAGCTGGTCGTCTCCAACGCGTACGAAAGCATGGTTGATCCAATGGACTGGTGCCGAGCCATTCTGCCCGACCTCGAACATCCATCGCCGACCTGCTCTTCCGACCTGCACGATATACTGCTCGTCTGTCACACTCGCCTCCTGGTCATTCTGTTTAGATGGCTAAAAGATCGACTAGATATGCCTCGACGCAACGACCCCGCTTCGACCATGTCGGCAATCAAACGTCTATCCTCGAGGACGAACCAACATCTGGATTGGTGGATGGAGGATCTACGAACGTACGACCTCCAACCAAGATGGACTCGGCAGATCATGCTCGACTGGCTACACGCCAAGACGCTGGTCAACTCGATACTATCCAAGAACATGTGGGGAGGCGAGGGGGAAGATCGTCTCAGGGTGGAGGGACGAGGTGTAGCAGTCAACTCGGCGGTGCTGTTGTTGAAGAACTGCGTCGCGTGGGATCAGCCAAGAGCCATCAGCCAGCTGCCCAATGTGTACTATCGAGTGAGTCGAAAACTCGAAGCGTTGTTGACGGAATACTGATGTACAGATGATCGCGCTTGCGGCAGGAGAGGTTGTCGAGACCTTTCAAGAGGTTGCTCAGGGATCTTGTCCCATGTCTTGCTGTCCTACCACGGTCGAAGATAGTAAGTATTCCATGTTGCGGTTTGAACGTGGACCTGACGAGTCTAGTGATGCAGGTCATGGCTACTTTGAGCCAGCTGTTGGCCAAAGGCGGTGTGCAGGAAGGACATTATTGTCGAGAGACCGCGAGGACGTTGCGGCAGCATGTGGAATATCTGAGTCGGCTGTTGCCTGCTTAGAAGGAGTCGACATCTGACGCCCTGTCGCAGACACATACTATCAGGTTGAATTTGTAAAGGAAGTAAGGAGATCTCTTGGGATCAAGAAGCGACTGTTGTCTAATAGCTGAACGAAAATGTACATATGCACAGGATATTATATCCCAAAACTTCTACTGCGACATACAGAAACCCTCGACCACAACACGTTATGCTCTATGACCGTTGACCATCTGGTCGTCTCCAAACCCATTCTTCGACCCCACCTTGCCCCATCTCCTGTCCCTCCACACCTCGTTACCCATGACCCAGGTACTCTTGACGTGCCCCTCCCAATCCATGATACACAAGTCTGCGTCCATCCCCTCCTTCAACTGAC
The DNA here is from genome assembly GCA_026538415.1 of Cryptococcus sp. GC_Crypt_1. NCBI lineage: Eukaryota > Fungi > Basidiomycota > Tremellomycetes > Tremellales > Cryptococcaceae > Cryptococcus > Cryptococcus sp. GC_Crypt_1. The sequence goes on from JALPCD010000532.1 coordinate 3,241, forward strand.
CCTTTTGCTTCCCAATTTGACCGCCCAGCAGCAATGCCGGGTGCAGAGTGGCGGTGAGAAGAGCCTTGGGTAGGGATGTACCGGTAAACGAGCATAGATTGCGTATGCAATAAGGCATGGGCGAGCAGGATCCGGCCAAAGTGTCTGTACCGTCGATGACGACCCTGTAGCCTTCTTTCCTGAATTGCAATCCGGGTCGCCAGTAGTGTACGCCATCCGGAAGATTGGGGTCCATGATGGATTGAGCTGGAGACTGTAAGCTGGGAAGAACTGAATGAAGGATGTAGATAGCTTACCATCGGTGACGAGGACACAACGCTCTTCGGCAGCTCGATAGGCGATCCGAACGGTGTTGGGATGAGAGTGTAGACCGTCGACGATGAGGCCAAAGTACGGTCGACGAGCGTCTTCTGAGCCCAGCAGGCCGATTACTCCTGGATCTCTGTGGTGGATTGGCGGCATGGCACTGTGTATCAGTGATAAGATCATCTTGTATATGGTCGAGACATACTTGAAGAGGTGGGTGATCATCCTCGCTCCCTTCTCCACAGCGCTCGTGGCGATCTCCAGCGTAGCATCACTACTGTCAGCTTGCGATCGATGTGAAGAGGATAGCTCACCTGTGTCCAATGGAGACTGTCACTCCCCTCTGCGCCAGGTTCGGTATGCTCTCCAAGACCCCCTCCACGTCCGGTGCCATCGTGATCAGCTTGACACCTGGTTGGTCCAATCCCTCTTTGCCGTACACCTTCTCGATGGTAGCGATAGGAGGGTTGCTCGAAGCCGTCATGAGGAGTGTTTCGGTATGCGCTCCTCGTCGATGAGGGTGGAGAAAGGGTCCTTCTGCGTGATACCCCAGTATATGGGCAGAGCCGCTGGCAGACCGAGGACCAAGCAGTCTGAGCAGCTACCATGTCAGTTGTGTGGTTTGCAAAGTAGAAAAATCCTTGGCTCACCTTGGCGTAGAGTTCCTCCTTCTGGGTAATGATGGTCGGCACGAAACTCGTGCAACCCGTCTCCACAATTCGCCTAGCGACCACCTCTAGCCCTTTCACAAACGCTCCTTCTCCTCCATCCGCGTCTTCAATCTGGAGTTCCGAAAAGTCGACACCGTATGCACCGTTGATCTGGACGTCGATGAATCCAGGCGAGAGGATGTTTCCGCCTAGGTCGATGATGCGTGTAGGGGAAGAGGAAGAGTCGTAGAAATTTTGTTGACCAGAGAGGATGAGACCCGTGGTGGAAGAGACGTAGAGGTCTGCTTTGATAGCCTGATGATCAGCTGGGACAGGAGATAGGTGACAAGATGATAGAGCAGTGAATAGTAAGTAGGTCCGAGACGGAACGCGACTTACAGTCCCATCAGGAAGAGCGAGATAGCCGTTTGTAAACCTGACAACATCCGACATGGCTTCAAGGCGTAGACAAGACGACGAGAGCGGTCGAGAAGAGCTGTAGATATGATATGGTGCCTCTAGCAATGTCGAGCTTGGAGAAGACAGGACAGTTGTATGACAAGGTGACAAGATCGAACAAAGGATGTCTTGTAGAGAAGGTCGAAGAGCTGCGACACGAGAAGGTCTTTGCCCCTTTTGCCGACGAGATTGTAGCTATGATGATCGTTTCGTGCTTGTCGGTGCATGTTGCTTGCGATAACTACGGAGAGGAGGATGAGATCTTTCGGTACAGTCGCCGCAATTGTCCAAAGTGTCCCAGCAAGGGATAACGTTAAAGGCAAGCGAGCGAGACGAAGTCGTAATCGCGGCCAAAAAGCCTAAACTGGGAGGAGGAAGACACCATCACCACCACCACCACCCGGCTTGTCTTGTTCCATCCACATGCTCAACTAGCACATACACATCTGGCAGACCTACACCAGCTCGAGTAGAAAGAATCCAAAAAAGGCGAAATCTCCGATATCGAGAAGGACGACATGGACTGAGACTACCCCGCTCGCGCTCTGATATAGCCGGCACCTCTTCACACGACCTCTTCTATCCGATCGTTACAAACTCGACTTGTCACCCATCATCCAGCTCGTCAATTGCTCGACATATCCCCTACTTGTGTATACCCCTCACCCATCGAGCTAGGGCATCACCAAACGACAAGGGTCACCCACACAACCTCGTCCTGTATACACCACACCCATCCGCTCATCCTCAGCCTCCTTCAGCCTATTTTCAATTGCGTCGATCCACCCAGTCCTTTGTTCTACTCCTCCTGGCGCGTCGATCATCACATAAGTCAGCCGTGTCACCAAAACCTTGTCAAACATCTTTCACTTGCACCATGTCGCGTCTCCCCACCCCGCCTTCCATCGACACTCCACCTCGACTCGTCCTCTGCGCAGATGGAGGAGGATCCAAGGTCTGTGTAGTCCTCCGCTCGTCAGACGGAGTCGAGTCCCGAGGAACAGCCGGACCATGTAACGTGTGAGTCTATCCGTTTCCTCTCCCTTGTCATCCTACCCCAGCTGATTCGTCAGTCAAAGTGTAGGACACGCCAATGCTGCCCAAGCCATCCTCCTCGCTACATATCGAGCCCTCTCCAACCTCCCTCGAAGCCATATCCCATCTGGTCTCATCATACCCGACATTTCTGACCCTACACCCATCCCTTCAGCCGCTATCACCCCGCCCGACTCACCTGGCAAGAGGACACGACCAGCAACGCCTGTGCTCGTCGGCTCGGTATCAGTCGGATTGCCTGCTATCAATATACCTATCTTTTCGGCTGCATGGCTAGCTCTTGCAGGAGTCAATACGGCTCTCGACGCAGAAGCATTCTCCATTTACCCTCCCCAGATACTGAATATCCCTCCTTCCAAGGTCAACGTGACAAATGGTGAGTCACCTCTGTCCTATCCCTCAAATCCTACTGATGTGGTCCAGATGTCAACTTGCTTGCTGCGCCTGCTTTGGCAAAGGGCGGAGTGGACCATGTCGTCGCTGTAGTAGCTGGGACAGGGACTATCGGACGGACATTGCGCATCGACAGAGAAGCGCTCGAGGGACATGTCAGGAAACTTCCCTTGGAGGATGTGGGATGGTCGAGAGGATGGGGATACCTGTGAGCAAACTTCATCGTCGCTTTCTCTATCTGCTGATTCGTAAAGCCTATGCGACGAAGGGTCTGCCTTTTGGACAGGTCGTCTAGCAGCACGCATGCTGCTACGCTACGCCGACCGACAAGCATCCTCCCGCATATACTCCACCTCGACCCCCGAACTCCTCCCCTTCCACCAAGAGCTCCTCGACTACTTTGGCGTCGAGTCACCCATGGACGTGATAGAGCTTGTTACGCATAACGGACGCTGGCTCGACCCATTGGACAATGATTCCAGCAAAGTCGCCTCGAGGAGAAACGCCATGTTGGCTGGATCGGCCCGAATCGTGCTCAAATGGGCGTTCCCGCAGTCTTCTCAACCGGCTCGACCGCCTACTCCACCTACCACACTACACAATCCGGGTATCGCAACGAGTACGAATGGGGAGAGGGACGACCCGATGGTCTTGTCGCAGAGGGAAGCATTGAAGATTGCGAAAATGGCTATAGAACCCCTGATCGACCTCACACTGGCACTACTGGGGGATGGGACCGTAGTCAAGTCTAGACAATCCGCTTTGGCGCTAGGAGGTGGATTGATGATGGCCGAGGGGTACAGAGGCTTGTTGTTGGATGGTCTACGAGCGCATGGAGTGGAATGGGGAGATGTGCAGGTAGTGGACGACGCTGCAGGTGTAGGAGCAAGGGGTCTTGCTGCTGTCGAATTTGTATGATGTTGACCAGGACTTTCTCATGCATGGTTGTGTTCCCACTTTCTCTGTGTCCGCCATGAAAGAGTTGTCGCAGAGCGTGGTCGTCGACAACCATCGGTGAGGTACCATCAAAGCTTCTATGGAGACTTCTTGATCTGCTGTTCGCATCTTGTCACTTGACTCTGACTTTCTCATCTTGACACTATCACCTCAACCCAAAACCATGTCACCAACACGAAGTCGCTGTAGCCAGGGTGGAAACGCCGCAATCAAGTTAGTCGTGTGCCGCCTGTTCAACTCCGTACGGTAAAGCGGCGCATTCATCAACCTCATCTCCACCCCCCGGCCCCATCTCGTAGTCCTCCTTCCCACTCCGGACGACCGGTATCTTTGTTATAATTACGACCAGCATGAAACCAAGTATGTCTGTGGAGATCTCTTAAGTTACACGTGCGACGTCGCTTGCGCTCGGGAAGCGCGCCGAAAATTGGGATGAAGCTCTAGTTTGGTGCGTAATCTCTGTTGGGTCGGAAATCGCTATCCCGGGCAAACCCAACAGAACTGCCCAAGGGTAGATATACCAGATTGTCCCTCGATCCCTTCTCCTCACCAACTACTACACCTCTTGACTACTGTCTCAATCTTGACTACCACCTGATTGTGCTATAGCGACCCTTCCTACCTTCGACCTATCCGAATATCCATCTACCTGGATAACCTCCTTTGTCCTGCTCGACGTCACTCCACCTCGATACCTGGAGACGCTTCTCGACCTTCTTGGCCTTTCGCTTCTCGCATAGTAGCATCATCGTTCCTCGACACAGAGATATAATCGCTCTCCTCGAGCTCTACCAGTTGCCAACCTCTTCCTACGCATCTTCACCTAACACCCCGCCCAGCAACTCGACAAGATGCGATTGACTATTCGAAGCAACAAAGACCAAGTCGGCGACTACGTGAGTTCACACCTTTTCCATAGTCAAAGGTGGAAAGACACAGAGCTGACAAAGCAGATCGGAGACTATATCGCTCGACGAATCAACTCTTTCCGACCCACTCCTGAACACCCCAATATCGTCCTCGGTTTGCCTACTGGATCAAGTCCGCTACCTGTCTACAAGCGCCTGGTACAGCTGTACAAGGATGGCAAGGTGTCTTTCAAGGTGAGTTGACATTTGTCCCATTGGTGATTTAGCTGACTTTGTAGGATGTGATTACTTGTGAGCTGGCGAGACTCAAGTCGTATGGAATGTATAGCTGATCATGTTTTCCTATCTTCGTCCCTTGTCTTGTCATCTTCACAGTCAACATGGTGGGTGTCTTGGTATGACCTCTGCATGCAAAAGCTGACAGGTGCAGGACGAATACGTCGGTATTCCTCGAGACCACCCAGAATCCTACCACACTTTCATGTTCAAGCACTTCTTCTCCCTCGTCGATATCAAGTGAGCGAAATCCCTCAGTTGACCTCCACCAGATACCACGCGTGATCTCGTGCTGATTGGCTAGCCCCAAAAACACTCACATTTTGAACGGAGAGGCGGAAGACTTGTATGCCGAGTGCGAGCAGTACGAAGAGGCGATCAAGGCGGTTGGCGGTATCGACCTCTTCCTTGGCGGTATCGGAGCCGGTGAGTCCAACCGAAGAAAACCTCCCAGCGATCTCTTGCTGATCGGATAGATGGCCACGTCGCGTTCAACGAACCTGGATCATCCCTCTCCTCCAGGACTCGAATCAAGACGCTCGCCTACGAGACTATCCTTGACAACTGCCGATTTTTCAACAACGATCTCTCCGCCGTGCCCCGAATGGCGCTCACAGTGGGTGTGCAGACGGTGATGGATGCTCGAGAGGTCGTGCTCGTTGTAACCGGTCAGAACAAGGCGCTGGCGCTGAGTCAGATGATCGAGGGAGGAGTGAACCACATGGCAAGTATTCGTTTACATCCTCGATCCCAGCTGATGAATCTAGGTCACTGCCAGTGCTTTGCAAAATCACCCTTGGGCGTTGGTCGTTTGCGAGTGAGTTTGCGATGTCTATCTCAGGGTTGATCGGTCACTGACAGATGTAGTGAGGATGCAACAAACGAGCTCCGAGTCAAGACGGTCAAATACTTCAAGTCGATCGAGCAGGTCCAAGACGAGGTCGAGGGGAAATATGGAGAAGTCGCCTCGATCCGAATGGGTCTCAAGCGGGCTTCGGCTGCTTAAGCAGTTTGCATATGCGGAGAAGGCAGGGAGTGTACGCGACTTGGGAAGTCTGGTAAGTTATCTAGAGCGGGCTGTATATCGAGTATGCATGTGACTATGTCGGCTACTGCTAGTTTCGTACTCTGACATGATCATAACTTTACATGCATGGACGTATAGGGGCCGAGTCGTCGCAATACTTGCGTCGATAGAAGGGGAGACTTGCATCTTGATTCGTAGGCGAGAAGCGGGTGGTTCACCGGTGACGAGAATGAGAGTCGGCCACTCGAGCGATATCCGAAAAGGGAGGTAGAGTCGCGCCCGGTGGAGCATCAGGATGAGGTTGAAGACCCTGGGCAGGAGGCTGCGGACGTCAGTGACATCCTCGACAAGGCAGAAAGACCGACTCACCACCCTGAACATGGGGTTCATGATACCCTCTTGCTGACCCTCGTCCCAAGAGCTAATACTCGGTAGCTGCATCGCCGACCCGTTGGATCTTCCCATACCAGCACCGTGAGCCACCGCTGCACCCTTTGAATGGCCGTATGGTGAAGTCGGAGCGCTGCCTTGACCTAACGCTGCACTAAAGCCGACAGTGGAAGAGTTGGGTCGACCAAGAGTCGAGCTTGAGCCGGCGACGTTGGCTTGGTTCTTGAAATCGTGGGCAAGCTGCGACTCGAGCGAGGGGTTGGACATCGAGGCGAGTTTCGAGCTGGATCGACCTTGGCCGGATTGGTGAAACGAAGTCTGCGATGGCATTCGTCGAGCGAGAAGGGGATCTTTGCCAAACGTGTGGGGCAGAGATTCGGGATGATCGTGTCGAGCTCGTCTTGGTCCCGGACTATACTGTCAGCACAGCCCATCAATGTCAAGGAGCAAGCCTTACTCGGAGTCGACAGTGCCGATGGTGAGAACGCTGCGGCTTCGCAAAGAAGCATGGTCAAAGCTCGACATCGAGTGATCATCATCCTCGTCCCTTCTCCTAGCCTTATGCCGTCCTCCGAGATCGTAAGCCGGAGCTGAAGGTAGCTGAGGTTGACTCTTCGATTGGTGCGAGTGAACACTATGCGTCGACCGTTGGCTCTCCGAATGATGACTATGCACCGAGACGACACTTTGTCCACCTGGCATACCTGGCATGCCATGTAGACTCGTCGACGAAGGAGCTACACCGCTTGGCGACCCGTAGATGTCGTGCCCAGGACGAGCCGGATAAATGGACCCGCCTCGAGACTTGCCAGGGTCTTCGGTAAACCCAGAAGACGAGTGTTCGATGATCGACCCTGGCGCAGCGTTCATCATGTTTTGTCGTTTCATCATGGCCGCCCTCGCTCTTTCCTTTTGGATCCTCGCAGCCGCCTCTCGCTTCATCTTCTCGGCTTCTCGCTTCGCCCTCTCTGCCTCCTTCTTTGCTTGCTTTGGGTCGTCGCTGACAGCAGGCGGCAGAGGCGTAGTCGACATGCCCAAATCCCGAGATGATGCGTTGTTGCCTGATTGGGTCCGCTTGAGCGAAGAAGACGATGCGCCTTGGTACCCAGCCTCGGCCACCGGAGCAAGGGTCGTCGTACTCGACTTGTCTCCACCACCTCCAAATACGCTCGACAATCCCCACTTCTTCTTCTTACCAGCCATGATGGGCAACAGCTTCGATGCGCTGCCGCTGGCCGGCAAGCTCAACGTAGAAGAGCTTGGCTTGACAGGCGAAGGCTGCTGATGAGGTTGTTGTACCGGGACTCGAGGCGTGCCATCTTCGTAGACCGAAATCTGCTCCT
>JALPCD010000533.1:0-10963 GCA_026538415.1 Cryptococcus sp. GC_Crypt_1
GTTGTAGAGAGGGAGGGAGGGAGGGAGGGATGATGTGTAGAGGAGATGCTCACAGTCGCTCATGGTGGGTGATTCAGCAATATTTCTGCAGTCGAGCTGACAGCAATGATACGAGATGGGAGGACGAGGAGGTGCGGATTCGTCGATATAAGTACAATATCGCCCGACATGCTCTTGCTTGTAAAGTTGTCGCTCTGGTCGGTCTATCTCTGGAGGAATATGAGGTAGTTAGTCAGGAAGCATGCGATTGCATTGGACGTGGAAGGGGGGGACGAGACGTCGAGGAGTTTATTGGCCCAAATGTGGGGGCTGGCGTATCGCTTCAGCCTCAGCGCCTCATCTTCGGTGCATCTTTACTTCTCCACATTATTGTGTGACTGGACAAATTAGCTTGAAGAGGAAAGAGTCGACCGTGTCGCCCGTCTCGCTCGACACGGCTGTCGTAGCTACGCGTATGCTCCATGCGTATATCTATCTTTACGAGAAGGTGGAGGATAAAGACCGACGGGGGTTTGTTAAGCCATGGACGGTCGAGAATGTAAGCCGGGACAAAGGAGTGGAGGTGTATTAACTTAGAACCCACCAACGTCGGGATGATCATCGCTATTCAGTCATCTCTTTCTTCCATCGCTCATCATGTCGCCAACAATCAACGACCCGACTGCGCTGGATGATTTTCTGCAAAAGACGGTAGATGGGCGAACGGTCCCTGCGATGTTTGTGGGAGCGACGACTGCGGCCGAAGAGCTGTATTACAATCAACGGGGAGAGAGGGTGTTTGGGCAGCCGGACAAGGGGCAGGTGGATGAAGATACTGGTGAGTCGTTCATCACATGCTGCTGCGCGGTGAACAAGGTGCTCATGCATAGTGCTACAGATCTTCTCGGCGAGCAAGCTCATCACATCGGTGTGTCATCTGTTACCCAACAGTCTGAGCTTGGGGGCTGACGCGTAGGTCGCATGTCACCAGCTGGTCGATCAAGGCAAGGCTTCACTACACGACTCGGAGCAGCTGTACAAGGTGTGCCCCGAACTGGCAGCTTTGGATATCCTGGAAGGTTACGATGAGGAGGGCAAGGAGATTATGGTCAAGCCAAAGAGGAAGATGACGCTCAACATGCTCCTCACCCATACCTCCGGTACGCACGTCTTCCCCAAGGGCCTCAGAACCTCTACTGCGGTATTCTCGCATCTGCTGGAGACTGTACTGACGACAGGCATCGTCTACCCTTGGAACACGCCCAACATCGAGCGCTGGAGCAAAGAACACAAGGTCCCTTCCTCTCTCGGTCCTAACACGGTCATCGAGGCGTTCATCCATCCACTCTCTTTCGAGCCCGGCACGCGGTATTCCTACTCTATGGGTATCGACTGGGCCGGTATATTTGTTTCTCGAGTGTCGGGTCTTACGCTGGAAGAGTACTTTCAGCAGAACATTTTCGCCCCCTGCGGAATGAATAATACCTCTTTCCACCCTCCGGCGGATTATGATGCTCGACGGATGGAGATGTGTTTTCGGGACAAGAAGACCGGGGAGATCAGCTCGACCAAAGCACCCGACGATCGACATATCGAGCGAACGTTTGACCCTGCTGCGATTGGACCGATTTATGCTGGCGGAGCAGGGTTGTTCGGTACGGCTAGGGACTATCTGCGATTCCTACGAGGGGTCCTCGCTTCGGCCAAAGGGGATACCGGTGCTTTAATCTCGAAAGAGTCGTTCAAGGTGTTGTTTACCAACGGATTTGAAAAGGATTACATGGAGGCTATCCAGGCGGATCTGGTAAAGATGGCAGCAGAACAGAATGCGTACGACCCGAGCGTGTTGGAGGAGAATGGGAAATATTTGGCATATTCGCCTGGTCTGTTGATCAACTACAAGGATAGCAAGTATGGAAGGAAAAAGGAGAGTGGATGTTGGGATGGAGCAGCGAGGACGATGTTCTGGTTGGACCCGACAACGGGTGTAGCGGTGAGTCGAGCGAGTCAGGCGAGTCGGCGGTATAGCTGGCGTGCCGAGAGCTCGGGAGTCATCGCTGAAAGGGTTGGCGCTGATGTTTAGGGAGTGTGCTTTACCAACATGATGGTTGCCAACCCGGACCCTTGGAACAAGGTGTACAACGGGCTTGAGAGGGCGGTGTATGATAGTCTCTCGTGAGCGATAGCGAAAGAATCTGGGTTTCATGCATGTATGACTGTGTTGGCACAGAATTCGCTCGCACTATCCCTCTGCATTTGGACAGAGCGCTGCACCTACCTTCGCAGAGGCAGGGACATGGGTCATGATCATGTGGGCGAAAGGAGAAGAGCCGAGTCGAGCGGTGGAGGCTGTCGGCTTCGGACGATTTACTTATTACGTCCGACCGACGATTACACGACATCTCGCACTGTTCAATCTTGACCTTTCATAGACCATGTAGGGAAGTCGCCTCCTTGATGAAGGATCACATCGACACCATGGTCAGCTTACACGTACAGGAGATCACTCTTGCTGCAGCAGAAGTGCGACAGAGGGTCGAGGTGGTTTTTGAAGGATTGCGGGAGGCCAGCAACTGGCCAGTTGCTTCATGTGTGAGGATCAAGTGAGTCCACTCTTTTGGCCGTGGTGACAGTGGGCTAACAACTAGGCATACTTGGGTTCAGGTAGAGACGTATACCTCCCTCTCAGCCCATCCCCTGCTTGCCTCGCATATCCTCATCCTCCACAATTCCTCAACCGACGAAACGCACGCCGTCTATCCCGTCTCCACACTCGAGGTCAACCACAACCTCCTCGTCGACCAGTCCTACGGTACTCGAATCCTCGCCAATATACGACGATGTATTCCAGGACGAGACGAGACGGTATACGTGGTGCATGGCTCGAGCAAAGGGTCTAGGGTGGAATTGGTCAAAGCGGTGATTGACAAGGCGAGAGAGGTCGTGGGCGGTCGACCCAAGTCGCTCGAGAGGTCTGATTTCTGGGACGGACTAGGAATCTGTACCTGGGAGAGCTTTGGAGCGAATCGTGAGTGTCGTGAGGTCCTCTCTGCTGACTTGTAGGTATGGGAGCGATCACGCCCGGCTATACCAAGGAGCAACTCCTCTCTGTTCTTCCTCCTTCACCCCACGACATTTTCTTAATCGACGACGGCTGGCAAAACCACAATCGAGATGCAGGAGGTCGGAAAGATTACCCACCTAGAGCTCGACTCGTCTCGTTTGACCCGCATACAGGGATGGACCTGGTCGAGACGGTCCAGGCGCTCAAGGGGAAAGGAGTGAAGAAAGTAGGCGTATGGATGGCATTGCAGGGGTATTGGTTTGGCATCGACCCAGCTAGCGATCTGGCGAGCAAGTACGATTGTCACGGGCATCGGTATACCGCTTCGAAGCAGGTACGAGGAGGTGTGGAGGAGGAGTTGGAGCTGGATCCGAGCGGGATGGAGGTGTGGTTGCCGGACCCAGGCAAGGCGTATCAGTTCTGGCTGGATTGGTTTATGTTGCTCAAGTCGAGGGGGATCGACTTTGTCAAGGTGCGTAGAGCTCTAGCTTTCCTTGATGTGAGATTGAGCTGCATGTGCGCTGACGTTTTCAGGTGGATAATCAAGCGCAGATGTTTTACATGCAGTCGCCCACGGCTCGACATGCTCTTGCTGCCATGTGGCAAGGGGTTCTACGGGCGGTCAACGACGTATGGGGCGATATGAGCAGGATTATCATGTGCATGTCGCACAACGAGAGGATGCTGAACGGTCCAGGAGGATTGGACTTTGATCGACCCACTGGGGATCTCGTCTTCCGGTGAGTCACAACACCACCACCTTGGTAGACTCTGCTGATAGCGTAGCAATTCGGACGACTACAACATGCCTTACGCCAACCCGCATGGAGAGTTTATCCTCTGGAACACCCGAAATTCGATCCTCACCTCCCAACTCTCCCTCGTACCCGATTTTGACATGTTTGCGTCCAACCCGGCTTCTCACCGACCTCTCTACCACGCCCTACTACGGTCCATGTCTGTAGGAACAATCTTGCTGTCCGACACGCCTGATACCGATACCGACGAAGCGCTACTTAACTCGCTTATGGGAGAAACGGCGGACGAGGGTCGAAAGGTCGTTCGAGCGAGTCGACCCGCTGTGCAGCTCGCCAACCGGTGGTTCGACTTTGATCTCGCTGGGAAGGAGTCTGGGAAAGCGCTCGTGGCTGGTGTGCACGATGCGAAGAGCGGTGTGGCCCAGGTGGGAGCTTGGAACTGCCGAGAACCGGGACATGGAGCAATTTGTCAAGACGCCCTCACGGGACGAGATCTGGCGGATGCGGTATTGGGTGCAAGGGGGAGATACGCGGTGTATCAACGAGGGTACAGTCAAGAAGGTCAGTCGAGCAAGGTGGAGGTATGGACGGGAGGGGATGACTGGAAGATGGAGTTCACGCTGCAAGAGGGAGAGTGCGAGGCGTACGTCGTTGCACCGGTGTACGAGGTGAATGGGATCAAGGTGGCCGTACTGGGTATGATGGACAAGCTCTGGCCAGTGGGAGGTGTCGAGGTGACCGAGCAAGGTGAGCGAGCTGGCTCGAGATTCTGGACTGGGGGCATGTGACTGACGGACTAGACGACGGCCTGAGGGTGAAGAATCGTTTCGCCACAAGCAGGCTTACCGTTTATGCCGAGGGCGCTATCACTGTTGCTCAAGATGGACAGCTCGAGGAGGTGCAGTCAAAGGCGGATTTCTGCGAGTTTGCGTTGGCTGCTGGGGAAGAGGTCATGATCCGACCAAAGGGCGTTTGACGGATTGTCGATGTCGATGGCCACACGCCGCCGTGCGAATGGATGTGCAGAGGGACACACCTAGAGATCCGACAAGACTGCCTGCAGATCTTCTGCCAGGTCCTCTCCAGGTCCTCAGCCTTACCATTCATGCATGCAATTCTCACAAATTTCTCCTTTCTCGTACCAAGCCCACCCCAATTGACGTCTCACCTCACATGTCAATATAGATACCGGGCTTCCTGCTATGTTTCGACTCCTCCAGCGACTCCGTCAATCCAGCGATATGTCCGTCTGCCTCGTCGCTAGACATCGTCCCCGATTTATAATCCATGATGAGCGAGCCAATCTTAGCAAACGTGGCGTCGTCCACTCGACGAGCTTGGAGACTTCGCAGCTGAGCGATCCGCGTTGCCGACTCTGCTTGGGTGGGAGGTACGACAGCTGATTTTCCTTTCGACCTGGTAGATGTATTGGTGGTCTGGAGAGCGGAGGAGGTTGTTTCGCGTGGCTGAGTGTGGAGTAGACTGAGCTCAATGGCTCGTTCGACCTCCATCTCTTCCCGGGTGGTTGGGCGAGGACTAGCTTGACTTCCTATTGAGCTGTAGTTCCGCGCTCCTGACATCACTCTAGAGTTTAGCGTCATCTCCTGTTCGGCCCATCTTGCGTTATTGGGCTGTCTTGACTGTTTCGTGCTTACTCCTGTCGTCGAGGGAGTCGAGGCCTGCCTCTCTTCCTCCTCCTGCCTCTCCCTTTCCTCGGATTCCAGCCAATCAGTCGGAAAATAACACTTTCTAAACACCCTCACCGCCTCCATCTTGCTCGATCGCATTTCCGGAGTAGTAACCCTCTTGTCATTGCATATAACCCAGTCGAGCTCATTCAGGTCGTCTAATGACAAGGGAGGATTCGTGATCAACGTCTTGGTACGTTGCGCCGTCATCTGTGTCCAAGGATCGGCCAGCTGCGCGAGCTTGTTCTGCAAGCTAATGAGTACTCTGAACCCCAAAGCTCGCTCGTATTGTGAAGTAGAGGATATGAGGATTGTAGCTGCTGCAGGAAGGTCGGACCAGGAAGGGGGGGCCGGGTCGGATTTCGTCGATCCGATCCCAGATTTCGCTTGTTCCTTCAGGTATTTGCGCATTGTGTCGATTGGAGTGAAGGCCACAAGAAGATGAAGAAGGGGGAGGGTAGTTAGGAAACGTGCATAGATCGAAATCTGATGCTCGACAGGATGAGGAGAAAAAGAGAAGTTGTCTGGCAATGGTCGATCCTTTCCAACCGGAGCTGCAAAAAAAAAGGCAGGCTTTCAAGGGGACATGAGGAAGGTGGCCATCAAGACTCCCCCAGTCCATCGATAGAGTATTCCGCTCCCCCAGTCCATGGCAATGACGAGCCCGACTTGCAACCACCATTAGACACTCGTAGAAAGTACTCGTAGTGACAAAGCATCTGCATGCATGTACATCCTATTCAGTATCTCATCATTATCAAGCGCCCTCCCTGCATACCCCCAAAGACCTTCTCTTGAGTCAAAGACAAGCCCGATTGATCCTTCACATGTCCCGAATATGGATTCCAGGCTTCTTCGTAGCGTTCCACTCGTCCACCTCTCGGCTCAAGCCTTCGATACTTCGATCCACCTCCTCGTCCGAGACTGTTCCTGCTAGATACCCCTCTATGAGCGAGTCAATTTGCGTCTCCGTTTCGTCGTCGGACCGAACTTGAAGACTGGTCAATTTAGCAATCCTCCACGCCGACTCGTCGGCTGACGGCGGAACGGCAACCGACTTTCCCTTCCCCCTGAAGTGGTTCGTGGTGGTAGTGGATCCGGTGGAGATTGTCGTGTCGCCTTGGGCCTGGTCGAGAAGACTGCGCCGAATAGCCTCTTCGAAGTCGGCATCTCCAATATCACTTGACACTGCCATGACCTGACGGTCTAGCGTCATCTCGCTCAAACGCGACTTTGCCCTTCTCGAGCTCCCACCTGTCGAATCCGTCGCGACTGCAAACTGGCCGTTTCCACTGCCCTGGCCCATCTCCGACTGGAGCCGCTCTTCTGGAAAATAACACTTCCTAAACAGTCTCACGGCATCCGTCTTGCTCTCCCTGGAGATTTGGTCCCTCTCCAGCCTCGGATCGTTCTTCATAGCATGCTCGAGAGCCTGCAGCTCGCTCACAGTCATAGGAGGTTTTGACGCCAGACTTGCGATGCGTTCCGTCGTCATCTGCTTGCTGGTGTCAGCAACTACCTTGAGCTTCTCAAACCACTTCGAGTAGGCTGAAGTGTTGTGGCCAAACGCCCAGTTGTACGATTATCTAGAGCCAAGGAGGGTGGAGGCTGCCGAGGGGAGGTTTGACCATGTATATGGGACATGGTCGGATCTTGTCGATTTCTTCGAGCCCGTCTTGCCCGTCAAGCGTTTGAGCATTGTCGAAAGGCTACGCAGCGACAGTGTCGGTGATGATAAAAAGAGAGAGAGTAGACGAGAACGTGCATGGGAATGGGACGTGAGCATATTGTCGTTTTTCAAGGAGAAGAGACGATATGTCTGACGCATGAGCGATCCTTTCGACCGGAGCTGCAATGCGCTTACTCTAGGCAGGTAGGTGGGTGGTGGCAACCGAGGTAAAGTCCCCCAGTCCATCGAAAAAATATACATCTCTGGAACAAGTCGGCGCAAGTGGATAGTGTACACCATTCAACACCGTCTCCCGAAAGAGCACTCTGACACACGACCCGAGCTTCTTGACAAACTACTGTCTCCACTAGTGACCTAACTTCGTCCAGACGAAGAGAGGTGGAATTGTGTTAGACGACATGTATAGAGGTAAGATGTGAACTGGGCCGAGGCTCTGTCTAATAGGTGATCCGAGATTCGAGTAGGTACAGACAGACCAAGAAGGAATGTGTAGCCAAGAGCAGGGGTAGCAGATCATACATCTCCATCATGTACAATCCCACACACCCTTTGTATCCTCCTTCGTCCTGCGAGGATCCCTATGCCTTCCCCAGCTGCTGTCCCGACCCTTGAGCCCAGGTTTGCTGCATTATCGGTATCCATCGGCTAGAGCGAAGGAATGAAGGAAAATGCCGAGACGATTACTTGGGGTTGGTAGGGTGGATAGCCTCGGGCAAGGCCTTCTCCAGGCCCTCCGGAGCGGCCTTTTGGATAGCTTCGGGAACGAGCGACGGGCCGGTAGCGTGAGATCGGTGAGCGTCGGTGCCGGGGTTGGTGTTGTGCACCTAGAAGGTTAGCGCGTACTCAAGACAGGTAGTGTGCAGGTGGAAGCGTTTCGAAGAGGTGCGAAGGGATGGAGTTGCTCACAGAGTCAGGGAGAGACTCTTCCGATCCTCGCGGGACGTTCTTCTGCACTCCAACAGGGACGGCAGACTGGTTCTGCGGGTCGGTAGCGTGAGACTGTGAGGTAGACATTGTGCGACGAGACGTAGATACGAGTGTTGTGAGTCTGGTGAGTGAAGGTTGTTGAGTTGGAAGTGGAAAGTGGGTCGTTGGTGAGGAGCGATAGGTAGACCAGTAGAAGGGGTTATATATGAGCCAGATGGGATGGACAATGATGCATCGTCGAGTATACCGAGGTCCGAGATCGAGGTGCTGTGTCGTCCCACTTTCGCCTGGCCGAGGACGTGTAAGCGTGTATGTGGGATGGGATGGGCGATGGATTACAGACTCGTCATTGTCCTTGGCGGTTCCTCGTCCTCCTCTCCTTGCGTCGTCCAGTTGATCATCGTCGATGGTCGATGGTCGGTCGATCGACGTCGGGCATAGATGACCGATGGCCTCGCATCGTGAACCCTTAACTTAGGACCGCGGGGTCGGCAAGTATGGAATGATAAGATGGAGGTTACTATGCTTACATGATGACGAGAGATGAAAGGATCTACAAGGATCGGCCACAAATGGGATTTTCAAGCCAACCGCCTAGAATAGCTGGACATTCGTGTCAAGCTCATGTAGCAAGTAGCATTCTGCAATTGGACAACGATTACATGTACCGTCGTAGCCATACGCAGAGTCTCTTGCTGCTACGCGTTGCTACGCGCTGCTCGCTGCTCCGCGTCGAAATTCAGAGGGCGAATGTTCGAGCGATGGCACAGCCTTTTGCATAACCCCCTATCAAGATACAACTCCCGCCGCCCTTGGCCATCCCACAATCAGCCTACGCGTACTTCTCGACATCCTTCGCATCAGGACCAGTCGGGTCGTCCGAAGCAGCTAAGTTGCACTATAGTCAGCTCACTTCATCGCACCTTGACAAGCTCCCGGCTCACCTGGTGGAACATTCTAAGCTGGTCTGGCTTGAAAGCGCCCACGACGGAATGCAGCACTCCTCGGTTGTGGAACAACACCAGATCTCCTTCGTCCCAATCTTGAGGGTAGCACAACTACGATACTTTAGCACTCATTCAGCAACCGGGGGATTCCAAAGAGATCGAAAGCCTGATTCAGGTGACAATTGCAAGGGGAGGCAAAGAAAGAGTCAAGAGGGAAGTGGTGTATGGAAAAGCTTACCTCGGGCGCAATACCAGGTCGCTGCAGCTTGTACAGCGTATCCCTGACCTCTTTCAAATCCGTCACTTCCCCTCCTTCGGGGTATAGAGCTCCTTCTTTCGATGCACCAGCCGGCAGAGGTTCGATGACGAGTTGTCGAGCGCCGCAGGGGTGGACTTGGATGTGCAGGTCGCCTGTCACTGGGTTCTTCCAGCACTGCATGTCAGCAGATGACAACTCGCAGAATAAGGGCCTAGAAGAGAAAACTTACAGCTGGGTAAAGCTTGACTTTGCCCTCTTCCCACTCGGGCAACTGATCCAGCCCAAGCTCCAGTCCTTCGTGCTCGATTCCAAGACCGGTAGGCAAGGCGTGCGCGTTGGACATCCAGACGTATGGGTGAGGTGCCTAGCAATCAGCAGCGCTCGACGAGAGGGTATCGGTCTGGGCGTGGAGGAGACGGAATGGTAGAGGTAGGTTGGGGATACTCGAGATAAGATAGAAGGACGACGAAGGGGTACATAGATCAGGCGGTCGACTCACATAGCGAACTTTGGTTCGGACAGCCAAAGACTTGAGATGAGGAGGAAGCACGTCGAGCATGTTCTTACCGGAGACAACTGGCACGTTAGTTGCGATACGATATTGCGGAGAGCGAGAGCAGGGATGTGAAACTGATACGAGGAAGCGGATGAATAGAGAGGATTGGCTAGAATGGCTATAGGATGCCCGTCAAGGTGAAGATAAGAGTGTAGTAGGTGGACCACTTACAGACTGTCCCACCAAGAGGCACCTTTAGTTCGTCCCCCGTCCCATCGTCATACCGACATGTCTGAGCATCTCCCTTGGGTACAGAGACTGCGTAGAGCGAGGTGACCTTGGGGGGAGAGAGGTTGTACAGCGCTGCGTCAATGTGCCTGGGCGTCAACGTGGGGTCCTCGAGATTGTACAGCCGCATAGGCAGGTATGCTTTGACTGACCATCGGTAGAAGCGGGTGATGCCCTTTTCCTCGTCTTGGTCGGATACAGGCTCCTTGTGGAACGTCTTGTGGTGAGGGTGTTTGAGCTGGGGCTGCGAGTCAGCGCACTACATCACGATGCACCCAGATTAATACGACAAGGGTGGAGAGCGGAGAGACGAGATAGGAGTCAAGGAAGGAAGAGTAGACCACGACGTACACTCTCCAATCCCTCATAGTTTCCAGGGACTTTGCCGTTCCCAATCAACTGCACTTGCGGCTGATGCGGGATCGTCTTCAGATCCGGATGCAAGATGCTCTTCTTCTCCCCACCCGTCTTATTGTTGCCATGTCCGTAGTTCTCCGATAAAGGGTCGAAAGATTTGGTCAGGGTGTATTGTTGTTCGGGTGTGATGGTGCAGTTTTTGAAGAGAAGAATCGAGTGCTGGCCGTCAGTCAGGCTTCCCATCATGCCAACAAAGGTGAGGGAGGATGGACAATGAACGGGTAGATGGATGGATGGATTTTACGCACAGCGTAGAGCTTTTGTTGAATCTCCTCGAGCTGTGCATCCGACATGTGAGCCGGATCGAATCCCTTGACCTCTCGACCGAGCTGTTCGAAGAAGACCGGGTTGGCGGACGAGGGGAGAGGCAGGGACGAGTAGCTGAGCGTGGCTGCCATTGTTGCGTAGGTAGCGGTGGACGGGTAGTGCCGACAGTGGATAAGTGTAGAT
>JALPCD010000534.1:0-10951 GCA_026538415.1 Cryptococcus sp. GC_Crypt_1
ATGGAGAGGGATAACACAATGAGAGAATTGGGCTGATGGGCAGGACTGTCGCAAAGAGCTTGGACGATCATCGGGGTAGTCATCACCCTCCTCTTTTTCTCTCGATACCTCCTTCGTAAGTCTTCTGCATTCCAATACAAGTAAATACGAGGAGCGCTAACGTGTCAGCATCATCAGACGACGTAGACCACTCGGGTCACCATCACCACACGGTCGACTCTCACGAGCTCATCCCTCGCGACTACCTCAACAACTCTCAAATCGATCCTGCACCGTTTGAGTTTTGCCCAGTGTTCGGACCGGGAGATGCTATCGCAGAGAGGAGAGGGCAATTTGAGCTGTTGAAGAGTCGGCTGCATACGGGGACGGGGGCGAGAGTGCAAAAGGTGTTGCAAAAGGCAATGAGCGGAGGACCAGTCACCATTTCGGTTCTAGGTGGATCGAGTGAGTCAAGTTTTCCATTTGCTCTACGAAGTGAGAGCACTGTGCTTACGGTACAGTCTCGGCATGTACAGGAGCTGGCGATGACCCCATCGGCGAGAAGTGTTACCCTCACAAGCTGTTCAACTGGTGGAACTCGGTCTTCCCTCATCCCGCCAACGAACTCACCAACGGAGCTGTACGAAAGACCGATTCGGCGTACTATGCCTACTGTGCAGCACATCATCTACCCGACAGTACCGACCTCGTCATTCTAGAGTTTGATGCGGCAGATCCCAACGATCCAGAATGGTTATCGCACTTTGAGCTGTTGGTCCGATCTATATTGGTTCGACCAGAGATGCCGGCTGTCATGGTGCTGGGTCACTTTAGTCCGCAAGTACAGGCGAATCATGGATTTGCCGGACCAGAGTTGCTGCACAATGTCGTCGCCCAATTTTACGATGTTCCGCATATCAGGTGAGTCGAGCCTTTTTCTTCCTTACAAGCGTTGCGGCTGACAACTCAGTGTCAAGGGTGTCATCTACGAGCAATATCTACACGACTCGGAGCAAACCCGGTCTGCCTTTTACTACGACGCCACGCACGCCAACGCCGACGGACACGATCTCATCGCCGACGTCTTGATCTCCTACCTCATGTCTCAAGTCTGTTCCGGATGGCTCACCCTCCAAGGACACTCTTACGACGCCCTCACCCTCGGTACCGACATGGATGGTCTTTCGTCCACACCTTCTCTGCTCGGCGGTGTGGGTTTGCGAAAGGGAATGCCGGGACAAGAACATGGAGATGGAGAATCCACCGGATCGTCCTTGACCGACAAGTTTCATGGATTGCGCGTGCCCCAGGCGAGATTGGCCGATCGACCCAACAACATGAAGGATTTCAGGGAAATTGAGCCGTTTTGCGTCGCTGCAAACGATCTGATCAACCCTCTTCCGCCTAGTCTGTTCTACGGATCGGGATGGAAGCTGTATAATCCGCCTCGAGGGGCTATCAAGGAGGATAGGCATTACTGGTGAGCCGACGGCTGCTGTACCCCATTCCAGGCTAATGATAGGTATGCTGAACAACCGACTGCTCGGTTGAGAATCCCTCTGAAGCTCGGAGCGGGAGATGTGGGAATCTACTTTTTGCAGAGTCCGGTGGACAAACCCTTGGGTCACGCCAAGTGCTGGGTGGACGACAACAAGGCAGGAGCCAAGGATCTGTTTGGGACAGCCGAGATTGACGACGTGATGGCTACGTGAGTTGACTGGTAATCGTCTTTGCAAAGGAGACGAGGCTGATGAGCCCCCCAGTCTGGAGATGATTGATCGTGGGGTGTCAAAGGGTTCTCATTTCGTCGAATGCGAGCTGCAGGGTGAAGCAGGGGCATCTTCTGCGCCTTTCAAGATTCTGGGAGTGTGAGTTGTCGTGAAAGTTGTGCTTGGGTGGAATGCTGACGAGTGTAGTTTCAACACATAGATGCAGATTTATTGGGACGAGATTACGAGCTGGACTTTTCGATTCGAATGTCTCACGGTGTCTATACTTTACGCTGGATAGGCAATGCATCTATTGCACAGACCAGAGAACAGAAAGAGGCGGACAACCACAGCCATTTACACATGCTAATGCTAGCCTCGATCGAGGTCGTTTTGTCTATCGCGCCTCATGGTCTATCGGTGTGATAGAACGCCGCCTGCTATCTTGCATCGTGAAGCCGACCACGTATACTCAGCAAGTTGTCAAAGGGACAAGACAGAGCTGCAGGAGGTCATCCCGGACGAGGAGGGCAAAATCGTTTCCATTTCATGCATCGCTAGCTGATGATCGCATTCAACAAGTGTATCTGACCTGTCCGAATCCGTCGATCCAGTATGAGCCGCCGGTGGTCTGGGGTACAGCAAAGTCATCCGAATGGAAGGATTCCGTAGGAGCGCCTTGTGAGCCCATGCTGGCACCGACCGCTGGATAACCACCGTCACCGTCACCTCCAAACTGAAACGACGCATCAGAGATCGCTGTGCCAGTCCCGAGTCCGAAGGTCGAGTCGACCTGTCTGTTCAGAGGCATCGGCATCAACAGCGATAGGTCGACCTCTGATTCTGAAACAATGGACCCGCCATTATAAACCGGCTGAGTAATGGCAGGCTGGGTGAAGCCATCCACTGGAACAGAGAGCTGATTCCCAGGGTCGAGGTGATGCGAGGTGTACCATGGCTGGTAGTCGAAGGACGCAGCATTGTTGTAAGCGTTGTAAGCGATGTTGTTGTAGTTGTTGTTGTTGTTGTTGCCATAGCCAAGCGCGCTGTGAGGTTGGACCAAGCTCATTTCCGGGCGAGGGTCTGCAGACGGCGAGTGGGCATCGCTCATGCCGGATTGAGAGGTCGTCCTCTCGCCAGGTGACATTCCGCTCCAGCTTCTAGGTTGAGTACGTCGGTGGAATTTTCTTGAAGTCAGTCCGAGATTTTTGAAAGTTACTGGCTCTGTGTATGAGCAGGTTTCGTTTCTATTTTCACACCGTTTGCATGTGGGCTTGCTTTCATCGCACTTTACCTTTCTCCTCTTGCATGTGTAGCATCCGGTACGACACTTAGAGTGAAGCCTTCTGGATGTGCCGGCTGTCGATCTTTTCGAGTTGGTGGAAGAGCTTCTAGATAATGGCACGGTGAGAGCACTACCTCCCGCGCTGAGATGCAGACCAGATCCGCCTGGATGATCAGAGGAGCCCGAAAGGAAAAATTGGAAGTCTGGGTAGTCTGGCTTGGAAGAAGACATAGAGTAAGTGTTGACTGGGAAGACTGGGAAGACTGGAAAGACGGAGGATGGGGGAACAGCTCACTCGTACTTTGTCGCCACACGTTTGTCGTACTTATACACAACGCGCGAAATGTCAGACGGAGGGCGAGGTCTGAAAAGAGAGCCTCAGTCTGATCTTGAGACAAAGGATGGTACAAGCCTGCGACGTGTTTGGGGCAAAGTGACAGACGGGGTATGGTCGACAAGGGTTCTGATCGAGCGTCCTCGTTTGGGAGGCGTAGATTCTCGTTTGTGTCGTGGGAGCGATGTCGGGCTGTGCAAAGAAGATAGCGAGGTATATACGACCTGTAGCTGTATGAGCAGACCTGCTTCAGCTCCGCCTCTTCCGTGTTCATAGGCTCGTACTGCCTCGATGCGAAGCAACGATGCATCGTTTCCATCTTTGCCTACTTCCCCTTGTTCGCCCCCAATCGAGATTGGGTCAACTTGGCCAGAATGTCCTGAATCGCCTTGTTGTTCTTTGCCGCTGTATCACCCGTCCGCCTTCCTTCTGCTCCCTCTGCATTCCTCAGACTAGCCATCACCGACGATCCACCACCCATCATCCTCTGTCCTGCCGGTCTTGATCCGAGATCCCTGTCCGACGCCTGAGTGACCGCTCGATCCGCAGCGGTAAATGCCCTCGTGCCGACCTGAGATGTCGATGCGAAGTACGCCGGAGAGACGGGCACGACGTCGATGGAGAAGCTGAAGGTGTCGAGGGGGGCGCGCCTGGTTGGAAGATTGACGACTCGGGGAGGTGATCGGATCGAGGCTCGATTGATTCGGTAGATCCCCTGTCCAGCTTCCTCGGCTTCTCGAGTAAAGTCTGTTCCAGTCTGCAAGACGCCAGCACTCCTCTGTATCCCTCCACTACTCATCGTGTCCATCGTCCTAGCCGCCGCATCCCTACTCTCCCCAGTCAACCCTCCAACCGACACGACCCATGGTCGGTTCGTTCCCTCGGTCCGATGCTGAGCGGATCGGCTGTTGTATCGTTGTGCTTTGCTAGACGATGGGACAGCCGGATCAAGAGCTCGACCGGGGTGGTACAATAGTCGGTTGTACTCGTGGGCAATGTCGGGTGTTCTCGAGTATGACGCTCCGAAAGACCGATGTGGTGTCGAGACAATCTTCCCTCCCACCTTTCCTTGCGATTCGGTGATCATGCTGTGAGTGACTCCGACCTGGCATTCGGCAATGTCGTATTCGGTAAAGTAGCTCTTGGCGGCCAGATTGGCGAAAGTGAGATCCTCTCGAGCGACGAGTCGATCTCGAACTTCGGGCATCAGACTGTTCACTTTTTGGTTGAGATATGCCTGTCGATGTTTCCGTATCCTAGCGAGGTATTGTTGGAATTTCTTCGGTGGCATCGAGTTGACATTGTAGATCAAGCCCGAGGTCGGATCCTCCTCTTGCTGCTGCAGCTGCTGCCCTGCCCTCCCTCCTCCTCCATTCACGCCTTCCTTTGCCTCTTTCCGCTCGGTCATCTGGAAATCTTCCAGCCAGTCGGCTCGAGCTCGAGATTGCATCGGTGTCGCATCGCCCTTTTGTCGCCAATGGGTTTTTCCGTCACCGTGCGACTGGATGAATCGAGCTTCCTTTTCCGCAGACTGCCAGTCGGATCCTAGCAAGTGTCCGACATCGAGCTGGTTGAGCTTGATATATCGAGGTCCCTTTTCTCGCATGACGGGGTATTTCAGACCCCAGTCGCCATATCGTGTGGAAGAGTGAGGGGTAGAGGTGTAGACGCGAGAGATGGCCGGGTCGAAGGCTGCAAAGTGGGATCGTTTAAGAAGTTGAGGAAAGTTGGACATGGCGATGATGCGGCTTTGGAGCCGAAAAGGAGTCGAGGGCCAGAGAGGTGAGAAGGAGAGGAGGGTAGAGCAGCCGGTCTATTTATCTATGCGAATGATCGAGCTGGTGTGGGAGTGGGTATAGCTATGGTCGAGTTGTTCATACTAGATTGTCGATATCAGATCAGCCCAGGCGACCTTTGGATTCCAGGTCGTGCAACGTGGGATTAAATGCTACAAAATAAATCCCTCCTTCGACAATTGTTCCCCTCCCTGCCCACTGCCTCGCCCTCGCCCAAATTTCGAGCTGGTTGCTGTTGTTGCTTCTTTACTCCATGGCACCCCAAATTCCCACCTCGTCCTAGAGCTCCACCTTTACGGGTGTGAAATACGCTCTCATAGACTAGTCTGGGCCAGACAGGTCGCCTCGATTGAACCCGCCCCTTCTTCTCGGAGGAGGGGCAGCATGTCCGCCCTTTCTTGCTCTCCTCGTTTACGCGTCGGGAGTCGGAGAGGGGTTACAACGGGCATGTCAGGCTGTGCGATTAAAACAACTTTGCGGAGGTCGGTCTTGTTCTTCTGGAGCGAGGCAGGTCTATGAGTCAGAGTCACCTATGAGCAGTCACATCGTATCGAGAGGAGAAGATTTGATCTTTAGGTACGATTCGCTTTGTAGTGGACCTTTATGCAACTCGTACTTTGAACATGAACATGTGGTCCGGCGGTGCGCTGGTCTTCTGTGTGACAGCAGGTGCATGCAGAGAAATATGTGGAATGGCTCGATGCGCCATGTAGAACCAGTATGTTACCCAAACCCAATTAAAAGACGCCATCAGATCCTTTCCCGCCGGTCCTCCAGCTCTTTCTCCCAATTCGAATCTCGCTCGACGATGGTAAACACATCTACGATGCGTAGCCGTTGGGGTGAGCCTCCTGGAAGTGCCAGAGATCTCGACACATCGTTTCCAAGTCTTGGTCCGCGACGAATCCAAGTTCCTTTTGGGCCAAAGTTGGGTCCGCTGTCAAGTCTGGCACATCTCCCAATCTGGCAACGTCAGCTACACTCGTTGTCTCTCAATGAACCGTCCGGCTCACCTTCGACCGACAATCTGGTACTTGTAGTCAAAGCCAGTAGCCTTCTTCATCGCCTCGATCATGTTCAAGACGCTCATGCCTTTACCCTTGCCCAGGTTGAACGCCCGGTAGTATCCATCTGCCTTGGTGTCGATAGCCGAGAAGATGCCGGTCGAGGGCGATTCGACCGATTTAGCGAGCGCATCGAGGGAGAGAACGTGTCCCTTGGCGAGGTCCATGATGTGGAGGTAGTCTCGAACACAGGTTCCATCACTATGGTCAGATCAGCCCCAGCATCATCGAAGGCTCGATGTGGACTCACGGTGTAGGAAAGTCATCACCGAAGACCTTGAGCTCTGACTTTTCTCGTCCAGAAGCCATTTGGGCGAGGAGAGGCAGCAAGTTTCCAGGCTTTCCTCTGGGCTCCTCTCCCAGTCGACCCGAGGGGTGCGCACCGGCAGGGCTGAAATGTCAGCACTTGCACACTCCTGGCTCGTGTAGACTGATGACTCACTTGAAGTACCTGACGCTGACGGCTCGAAGTCCCTGCTCTCCATCCTTGTGGGCCGTAGCTCGACATTGATCTTGAATAACATTCTCGACCATTGCCTTTGTCCTTCCGTACGCAGATTCGGGTTGCATAGGCGACGTCTCGGGGATGGGGATAGTCTTGGGGGTACCGTACACGGTAGCACTGGACGAAAAGACAAAGTTCTTGCACCCATGAGCTTCCATGGCCTAAAGACGTCAGCAACTCTTGCCCTGTTGTTACACGGAGAGCACAAGGACAGGCTGACCTCGAGCAACGAGATGGAACCGCCAACGTTGACACGGTAGTACGCCAGAGGGACCTCGCCCGACTCTCCGACCGCCTTCAAAGCCGCCAGGTGAACTACAGCCCATATACCGCCCTCCGAGTCGTATTTGGCAAAGACCTCGTCGATCGCTGCTGCGTCTCGCAAGTCGCATTGATGGAAGAGGGGTTGAGGAGCATCATCACTGCATATCAGCCCCAGGAAGACAGAACCGATACAAGGGAACAGGTTACTGACCCCATCTCCTGCTTTGCGATCTCTCCACATCGCTTGACGGCTTCCGGGTAGGCATTATGGCAGTTGTCGATCACGATGGGGAGGTATTTGCCGGTAAGGAGCAGCGCAATGACGACGTGAGAGCCAATGTAGCCCAGACCACCTGTCACGATGACTTTCTGTATACGGGTCAGCTGGTGATGCTGGTCGAGAAGACATGGAGCTCACCTTGAGGTTGGAGGAGGGCATGATGGAGGGGATATTTGGGTGTTGGATTTGTCTTAGAGGAGGGTTGGGGTGGAATGGGTCTTGTCGCTCGTTCGAAGATATTGACAATGGGAAGATATAACTTGGTCTGGTCGATAGAGCGAACAATGCTATCCTCGGCGGGTCCTCGGTGGTAGAGTGTTGGGGGTTGGGATTAGATGAAGAGACGGATGATTTTGTGCGTGTCACGAGCTGGGAGAGGCGGATGAATGATTATCGACAAGCGCAGCTGTCGCACGTGGCAAGGCAAGGACGCGTTGGGAGGGGCCTTTCCAGAGATAGGCGATTGAGATGCAAGGGATGAGCCTATTCGAATACTGATGTTGCCACCCAATGGAATTTTGGTTGAAGGTCAGACGTGCAGAGCGAGAACAAAGAGAGGACGTCACCAAATTGTATTCCTACCTCACATCTATCAACAGAAGTTCATTCTCGACGCTTCCGGCTTTGCTTGTCTCGGTCAACTCGACATCTGGACCATCCAAACCTATCGCTAGACATCTCGGAGAGACGAAGAAGGATCGCCCAACATGTCTGACAAGCTCACGCGAGTAGCTATCGTCTCGGATGACAAGGTGAGCTCGACTGTCGCTCTACATGGTGACTCAAGCTGACTTGTGTGCAGTGTAAGCCGAAGAAATGGTGAGCTATGCGTTTATAGTGGTAAGGTGTAGTCACTGACGGTCCTAGCCGACAAGAGTGCAAGCGATCATGTCCCGTCGTCAAGATGGGAAAGCTATGTATCGAGGTCAACCCTACCGATAAAAAGGCGTTTCTCTCGGAAGAGCTCTGTATAGGATGCGGTATCTGCGTGAAAAAGTGAGCTTCCCTCACTCCTCGTCTCCTCTACACGGAAAAGAAAACGGCTAAGACTCTAGGTGTCCATTTGAAGCCATCCAGATTCTCAACCTTCCCACCAACCTCCAAACCCATGTCACCCACCGATACGCCGCCAACGCTTTCAAACTCCACCGTCTTCCCACTCCTCGACCCGGTCAAGTACTCGGTCTCGTCGGCACAAACGGTATCGGTAAATCCACCGCATTGAAAATCCTGTCTGGAAAGCAAAAGCCCAACTTGGGACGATACGACGATCCGCCCGAATGGACCGAAATCCTAAAGTACTTTAGAGGATCCGAGTTGCAAAACTTCTTCACCAAGGTGCTCGAGGATAACATCACGGCCGTCACCAAACCCCAATATGTCGATCAGATCCCTCGAACTTTAAAGGTGCCGAATATGACCGTCGGAAAGATGTTCGACAGGCAGACTCAGCTGGACAACAGGACTCAGTTGGAGGAGGAGCTCGAGCTGTCAAAGTTGCAGGAGCGAGAGGTGGGGCAATTGTCGGGTGGAGAATTGCAACGATTTGCGATTGCCATTGCGTCTGTGAGAAGGGCAGACATTTACATGTTCGACGAGCCGTCTTCATATCTCGATATTCGACAGCGTCTGGCAGCGGCCAAGGTGATTCGAGGTTTGGTCACCCCTGTCAACTATGTTATCATTGTCGAGCACGATCTCGCGACGCTCGACTACCTCTCCGACTTTATCTGTGTGCTCTATGGTGTGCCAGGTACCTACGGTGTCGTGACTATGCCCTACTCTGTCCGAGAAGGTGAGCCTAGACTCTGGTTTCAAGGGGGATTCTGCTGACGACTAAGGTATCAACATCTTCCTGGACGGTATGATTCCTACCGAAAATTTGCGATTCCGAGAAGAATCTCTCACTTTCCGAATCTCCGAGACGGCCGAGGAGGTTGTCACGGTTCAGTCGCGAAGCGTCAAATACCCGAGCATGACCAAGACGCAAGGAGGGTTCAAGCTGCACGTCGAGGAGGGAGACTTTTCCGACTCGGAGATTATCGTCTTGCTGGGAGAGAACGGTATGGGCAAAACGACATTGGTCAAGCTGTTGGGAGGAAAGGACGATCCGGATGATGCGAATGACAAGATTGAGCTTCGAGTCTCGATGAAGCCTCAAACGAGTGAGTCAGCCAAGCATGAATGACGAGAACGAGCTGACACGCAGTCTCGCCCAAGTTCCCAGGTTCTGTACGATCTCTTCTGTTGAAGCGTATCAAGGGAATGTACATGCACCCTCAGTTCAACAGCGATGTCCTCAAACCCCTCAACATCGAGAACATTATCGACCAAGATGTCCAAACGCAAGTCACACATCTCTAGCTTTCCACTCGAGCTGACAAACTAGTCTGTCGGGAGGAGAGCTGCAACGAGTCGCCATTACTCTCGTGCTCGGTGTCCCCGCCGATGTGTTGCTCATCGACGAGCCATCCGCCTACCTCGACTCGGAGCAACGTATCATCGCAAGCAAGGTCATCAAGAAATTCGTCATGAGCTCGAAACGAACTGCATTTGTCGTCGAGCACGATTTCATCATGGCGACCTATCTCGCCGATCGAGTCATCGTCTTTGACGGTACACCCGCTGTCGAGGCTTGGGCCAGAGCGTGAGTCATATGCATTACCACGGTGGGATGGAGCTGATCTTGGCAGACCGGAAGGCTTGTTGACGGGTATGAACAAGTTCTTGAAGTCGCTCGATATCACTTTCCGACGAGATCCTACCAACTTCCGACCTCGAATCAACAAGCTCAACTCGTTGAAGGACAATGAGCAAAAGGCGGCTGGTTCGTACTTCTTTGTCGATAGCGACTAGGCGGTTCTTTTCGGGTGCGGGACGGATGCATGGTGTCTTTGTAGTGGTGATTTGGAGGACGTGGTGTTGTGAGCATGAGGCATCTCGGTTTTAAGGCAGAGCTTTTGCATGGGTACAATAGACGATATCTGCCATGTATCTGCATGGATCGGCGAGCCGTTATCATTGGCCACGTCATGGATCATCTTCCTCCTCCTTCCCAGGTGGAGGTCACCTCTTGGTGAAGATTACAAAGTTGCAACGGGCTGATTATAAAGCTATCCATCTATCCCTCTTGACTTATATAAACCGCCTCGCTTTTCGTCCTCAACTCAGCATCGCGGAGTAAGGATCCCAAACCATGTCGCATTCACACGAACACGACGAAAACGAAGACGCCCAGCTCGAGGAAGACGACATTGTCGAGGTCCACGATGATGATGGACAAGAATACGACGAACCGATGGACGAAGACGGCTACGAGTCGGACGGCGACAATGCAAAGTACGACGGGGAAATCATCATCGGTGCTCCGTCCAACCCGGAAGAAGAAGAAGAGTACGCTCGGATGGAAGCGGAAGCTCTACGAGCCGCAGAGGACAATAGCTGGGGAGTCAACGCCGTTCATGCGGCTGAACAATCCGTCTTCACCGTTCTGTTACACCCTTCTTTCCCGAATCCCCCTCTGGCAATCTCGGGTGGAGAAGACGACGCTGCGTTTGTCTTTTCGCCTATACCTGCCGCTTCGGGATCCAGCTTCAACGCCGAGAGCTTTGCGCCGGTCAAATTGACGGGACATACGGATTCGGTGGTCAGTGTGGGATGGAGTAGTGATGGGGAGATGGTCGCTACGGGAGGGATGGATGGAAGGGTCAGGATATGGAGGAGGGTCAAGGGGAG
>JALPCD010000535.1:0-10906 GCA_026538415.1 Cryptococcus sp. GC_Crypt_1
CTCTGCGAGGGTGACATGCTGCGAGCGAGGGCAAGGTAACGTCGAGGCTGAGTCGAAGCATAACTATAGCGATCTTTTTGGGAAAAATCTGAGTGTCAGCGAGTATTTGCGAATCGGACAGGGCTCTCTGACACCTCACACGATTCTGCTAGTCGTGCTCGAAAAAGCGTCTCGAGCTATCAGGCGAGGTGCAGGTTAAGCTACGGGTCCCAAGCGGCGTGAGAGCTGCGGTCGGCGTAGGCGTCGCAATCGGGAGAAGGAGTACACCGGGACACACGACCACGCGCAGGGTACCGTGAACTCGACCAGGAAGCGCAAGGCAGATCCTCTATGGTCTGCGATCAGCTCAAAGTGCCACGTCATGAGCAACGCACTCTTCAGACATCGATAACATACTGCAAGAGCCTGCGCATGAGTCGCGGTATGACGGATGGTCATGTCGATAAGCCAGGTCGGCGGGAGAGCTAAAAGGTGGGAGTGAGTTTCCTTTCGAATGACCCATCATAAACCCATCATCATCAGCAGGTCAGTCGGTCAGTGTGCAGAGACCTCTGGTGACATTTGGGTGGCATGCAGGGATTTCATCTCGACGAGTCATTCCTAGTGGAGCACCTCGACTCCCATCAGAACCTTCGACGTCCACTTGACCTGATTTTGAATCTTCCTCTGACTCATTAAGTCCGGCGACCACGAGAATCGTTCAACCGAGAGAATACACGCTGATTGGCCCGCATGATTTCTATGACCCGTCTCGCGTTGTCGAGCAACGGGAGGTCCTCCAAGCGGGAGATGAGTTCGTCGAGTCGGTCGTGCGGCTTCTCGGATGTCAGGGCTGAAATGTCAGCTGTTATCACACACCCATACGATTAGCAAAAGTTGACGATGACAGCGTTGGAAGTAGAACAGACTAGACTTGCCTTCCTGCCTTAATCTTGTCGGATGATTCGCACCGAAGACTCCGGGGTAAAAGTCGAAAGACACCATGTCCACGTCGTCCGCATCTGGTCTGACAGCCTCGTCCAGCTCGCACGTCTTCTTGTTGCTCCTACACCTCAAGCATGCAGGCGGTTTGCCTCCAGGCTTGGCCGCAGGTACGAGACAGATTTGCTTCTTGAGAGTTTTGCAATTGACGCAGCGATCGGTACCGCTCACTTCTGCAACAGCAATGATGACGCCTCGAGCACGGGTGGGAGATGATTCCGATGGAGCTGCGAACATTGCGTTGATCGGGGCCGAGCTTGTCGTTGATGCGGAGTCGGTGTCGATGGCAGCAACTGGCTACAAGGTTAGTGAATAGTTCTTCAATGATTTGCCCGACTCACATAGACTGGTCCTCCGTCCCCTGTATCCTTCGAAAACAGCACATCGGCTACGTCCTCAGCTGGCAGCTGCGATGTCAGCTGATGAGAATGAAAATACACTCACTTTATCTCCGACGATTCGATCTTGCGATTCATCCGCCACAAAGTCGCCGAAATCTGCCAGGATATCCAAAGAAAGAGTTTTGTCGTGAACGAGCTCCTCGAAATCGACCTGCGGGAAAGCTGAGCGATTTCTACTGACACCGGGTGTCTGCACGTCAGTGACAGGACTTTGTATAACCTCTGACTGACCGCTGGAACCGGTGAGGAATAGAGGGACATGATCGTGAGGGGCATGGGCGGGACGATGAAGTCTGGGATGGTTGTCTGCAAGTCAGCGAAAGTCCACACAACAGCGACTTTCATGTACCATTTGAGCAGTATCAGCCGTCACCAAGTGATGGGCACGGTCTGACAATGACTCGCCCAACTGGTAGCGAGACCATGTGCCGTCCATTTTCCACCTTAATTCGCCCATCAGAGCCGAGGTCCGACGAGTTATGCCATCGCTCGAGCAGTCCAAAGAGTTGAGTTTCTCAGAGCTCAATCGAATGAGAGATATAGCGGTAGAGTACTCTTGTGATCCCCAGAAGGCGATAGGTACGGTAATGACACAGCTTGATCTGCGAATGAGCGAAATTCCGGAAGTGAATGAGATCGACGGACCTTGCGATGCCGATACCGAACTCGACCTGTAGGGCATCTTTCACTGAACTATCGAGAAGATCGAAAAGCACAGTCTTGTTGAGTGCACGTTTGAGCAGACCGACCGTGAAATGAACGACGTTTTCTCGCGATGTGACGGGACGTGTAGTGTCGTACCCGGATGAATATGGGACGGTCCTGATCACGTCACCTGGCACACGAGCGAGCTCCTCGATTGCAGGACGAAGCTTTGACGGATGATGTGGACCGATAGCTGCCAGCCAATCGGGTAGGAGAGACGGCGGTAGATGTTTCGGGGTTGAAGTGATAGGTAGGGGCATGGCGATTAAGCAGGTTGGTCGCAGAGAGAAGGGAAGCCGTGAGAAAGGCGGAAGATTACGGACACGCGAGCGACTATTCCAGTATAATAGGCGTATGATTGAGCGACCCGTTCAAGTTGAGAGGGTCGAGAGCATGTCGAAACATTGGGTGAGCGAGGGGAGCGGGTCGCGTCGTCGAGGTAGAGACGCGACAATGAGTCAGAGCCACAAGATAAAGCTACCGGACGCGGGGTCCAGGTGAGCGTGACTGAGCGAGAAGACGAGCACCGATCGCCCTGTGTTGAGATGTGGAACGAAGTAAAATGAGACAGGAGAAGAAGAACGCGATGGAGAAAAACAAGGATGACAGGGGGACAAGTCGCGACCAATAACAATCCCGGTGGTGGCGAGCATAATCCCGGTCGCCACCTGCATGATCCCGGTCACGTTGTGTGCGATCCCGTCACAATCCTCCTTGGCGACAACCACAGATTCTGTCCACTTTGACCGTAGCTGTCAAACGCTGGATGGCACGGACGATGCGATATCACGCGCTGCATATGGAGATGGGAGCTTGGTGTGGATATAGGAAGTGATGTTGCGTCGTTTAACTCGACAGCATGTCCGAACCGGGACGGGGTTGCGGGCGATACGTGGGCCAGGGCAGTGTGTACGAGCTGCTGAACAGAGCTGCAATGCAGCGCTCAAAGCCCATCGATCCACGTCTGGACATACACTTGACCATCGCCCAATGTAGTTTAATCTCGGGTCAGAAAGGAATCCGTTCCCCTCCTAGGCTGTGTACCTCCTACGCCACCCTTCCTTCCCCGTCCTTTCATATCTGGCAACGACGGGATGGATATATATATCGAGAGTCTTGGACGCTGACCCGATAGTCGTGTCAAGCTACAGTAATCAGTGTCTGGCAGTGCCGCCGGAGCCTTCGTTTGGGAGATACGCTAAGAGGGCGTGCGTTTGGTTCCCTGTCGTCGGACAGCGATCAACATGTGATAGAGTGAAGAGTCACCTCAGAGAACCTTCCCTTCAGCCGGTAGGCATCCGGATCTTCACCATACGGGCGCAGTCAATGTCCATCTGAGCAGCTGGGATGCGCACAGCAATGTGTCGGTACTGGCACATTCCATCGATTCGCTCTGGGTCTGAAGGAGCCAGTCCGAGCGTCTCGATCTGGGTGACAAGTGTGAGAATTGGACCGCACGGAGCCTATACACCGGGAAGATCTGCCGGGCGAGGGTGTGTAGCATTGTGCGTTTGTATAGGGTAGTCAGGCTACTATGGTGGCTGATGTCGCAATAGACGCCACGGAGGCGGCTAGAGATGACGGTACTGTACGGAGAGTCCGCAGACCTCTCCAGCTGATCACTCAGTGGCTAGCGCCAGCTATTGTAAGCTCGATATGCCTTGACAGAGCAGGATCTAATAAGGATCAGTCTCGACTGGTAGTTGAAAAGACTGACCACCGGATCCTTCTGAGTCGACTTCGCTCCGCAACGCATCACAGAGGGTTAATTTATCCACCTGGGCAACTCGAGTATGGGTTGAATCGCAAAGCCATACTAGTGGAGGGAACATTCCGGCGATACGGTGCCCACTTGCCGGTCCATGTATTAAAGGCTCCCTCCTGATTAAGCCTGTACCCGATCTCTCCAATAGTGCAGTGCGAAAGCATCTTGTATGTCACTTATACCTAGCTTGGAATCGGATCTTTGGCGCGGATCAGGACGGATCTCGTCAATCTGCTCGTCATTTCATGGCAGCTGCGAAGAACTTGGAGACTATACTCTGCTCTTCTCCCATGACACGTCACTCTACTCCGGACAGCCTTCACTTAACTTAATCACTACGATGTACGCTCAAGATGGTCGACGAAGGGGCTGCGGCTGGGTCCGCGAGTGAGTTCTGGCGATGCAGCCTCGTTACATCCCATGAGGCTAGATGCACAGACGAGATTCATACAGCTAAACCGCTGTTGCAAAGCCAAACGTCCACTGTGCGTGCGAACATGCAGAATGCAGATGGACAAGGAAGTCAAAATACCGTTTTTTGGATGGTGCGCGTCTCGGTGGCCTCGGTGGCAAAACTCGGGAAGGTTGGACATCCCAAAACTGCGCAGCCAAAATCGCGTGACACGCTGGACAGTGGACAGCTGCTCAATGATGGAACTAGTCTGGATGCGCAGCAAAACGCTGGCCCAGCTGCGCAGGTGTATTGGGTGCTTGGCACATGCCGGGGCAGCTCTCAAGGTCGCGTCCATCGGTTTCGTGCAATCGCTTCTATGAACCATTTTCGCTGCAGTTTGGAACCTTGCAACCATGCGAGATCCCGATCCGTCATCTTTGTCAACCTTGTGCGTCAAGTCTTCAGCGGATAACAAACGACACGCTAGAACCAAGCTAGGATACGCCAGGTGATCACCCTCGCTGTGTTACAGAAATGTCCGAACCGGCGGAGACTAGCTCAGTCGTGCCGCAGAGGCTTTGGCGACGATGAGCGGTTTACGGCTTGTCGTGAGGACGACCACGAGAAACCACGTATCTGCTGCCTCGCCAAACCATAGCTTGTGCACCGAGCTCTCCCTGCTGACCGACATGGACTAGGTGGTCCCGCATGTCGGTTGTACCTCTATTTCGCTCTCTACCATCAAAACCTGCTGTCTTGGGCCATACCTGTATCATTACAAGATGCTGTCTGACAGGATGCAATTGATGATCGAGCCCATGCCATCCAGACGCTGGTAGCGGAGCGATCGTACTTCCGTTATGCTAAACCGTGCGGTCTTACATCGCTTTGGTAAGGCAGCAAGCGACAGCTGTGAAAGACATTGCTCGATTCTTCACTTTGAGGGCTCAATCCATGGAACAAGGGTACCTGATGGTCGGGCCCGCCAGCTCTTTGGTCGATCGCTCACTTGCGGCTCAGCCTCTGGAGCTGCCGCACTCCAGAAATACGCAAGCGCGGCCAGGCGGGTACACAGAGTTCGTGTGGTTCTCTCTCCAAAAGAGCAGTGACTTCCGTGGCGATCGCCAAAGGTCCCATCAACCCGATATTTGACATTCGACGCTTGCGTGGGAGGTAAGGAAATGGACTGCACGGGACCAGTACGCGGCACATTCGCTCATAGCTGGACGCTTGCTGGTACTGCAGCAATCAATCCAATACTACCGTGACTCAACCTCCACTGCATAGACGTACTCTTCCCTTCAATGTGTACTGCGCTAGCCAAGCCAAAACGTTGACATAGAACACCAGCGTATTGCGGTCAGATTGATACACGCTGAAATGATGCCTCGATGATATACGCCCAATTTGTACAAGCCTGAACTGCTTATATAGTGGATTGAGGAGCAGTCTTCCACCGAAGGACCTATACATCTTGAGAAGCAGAAGTGGGGGAATCGTTTCGCCGTGATGACGTTTGAGGCGGTCCAGTCGATTGACAAGGCCGGTGATGCTATGTGTTCGTGCGGCCCGTACGATCTACAAACAACCGTGTCGAGACGTCCACACGAACGCTTTCACCTGAGAATGTATAACTGCCTGCTCGCGCTTTCAAGAGGAGGAGCGGCAGATTGTTGATAGGATCGGCGGAGCAGGCCGAGCCAGTCGGATGTGAAGCGGGCCAGGCGCGAAGACAGGTGAAAGGCAGTGTTTGCCAGCCGTTGATGACGGGGAAGGGGCATAGCGGGGGAGTCGCTCAAACTTAGCCCCCACGTGCCCCAATGAGCCCCAAGTGGCACGCGACCGTGATTCGACACATCGTGCATAGTCAGTCAGGGGTGTGGCAGATGAATCATGCGGTGTCGCGTCATCGCGTCGACGCGTCGTTCTTTATCGTGGTCTTTGTTGCGTCCTTATCATCTGGTAGGGATCGTACGCGTTTACCTTACTGCATGAAATCGCTTCGGTTGATCGCAGTGCTGTAGCGAAGAATCGGCAACTTGACAACTGGAGAAGCGTAATACAGTCAACCTAGAGGATCTCGAAGGGATCAATTATCCGAAAGCTGACCCGTCGAACCACCTCATACATCCGATATGTCTGGCCCGTCTCATCTCGTCCAGAAGGTTAGAATTTGCCAAATACAGCTGGCGGCTGGCCTTGCACCGGCTTCACTCGATACGCTGTCTGGCCATCACGACTTAGGGCGGTCGGACTTCTCCTCCACGAATGTCCTTCAATGTCGGACCGTATGATCCGTTCTGGTCGTTCAGTCTAGCTCATATGTGAGAGGTATCGACCTGAGGTGACGCAAAACGGTGTCAGCCTTCACGCCGCATTCTCTGCTAAGAGCTAGGAGACGTTTGTGATTGGTCTTTCCCGATCGACCGCACGGTATTGATAGACGATGTCCAGATTGACGATGCCCCGTTCCCAATGTCGACCGATGTTTGGTCCACCAACACGATCTCCCATGGCTGTTCTATTGGCAGAGATAGGATAGATGCATCCTGCTGGAATCCAGATTGCTACTCTATTTATTGTACATGGACTAAACGTTCCTATGCAGTCCATGACCTTCACAATCCCATCAGTCAAATCCTCTTAGACCGGAGCAGCATTCTCCTCACTATTTGACTCTCTCCTAGGCCTCCTACCTTCCGGCCAACTTGTCCCCTCTTACCTGGCATTCCTTGAGGTGTCTGTGCTATGAGACTATGTGCGATCCACCGGCGAAGAGTAAGCCTTCAACAAACCATCTACTTGGAGTCATCTACTTGGAGTGGTGAGCTGATCTCTCAGCCGTTCCGAATGGAACTTCACCCCTCAAGGGCCAGTCGGCAAATCGCTCGCCACGAACAAGAATCTCAAGGACAACAACAAGTTATTGTAGCATCTGACTGTCATCTTCCAATTGACTGGACGCGCTCCTTCCAGGTTGACAAAGCTATTGAATAGCGACACATGTTCAGAAACGGCCCGCTCCCACCGAGATCTCTTTCAGCCATGGATCATATCGCTTTCGGTACATCCTAGACCAAGCGAGATTCGTGGTTTCACCTGCATTGCGTACACTTGACCACCTGTCGTCAGCGGGGTGCCGCTGTCGTATCCTGTCATTGTTCGACCATTCCCCTTCCCCCTCGAGCGGACTCGCGAGGAGCTGTGTTAGAGATGGAGACTCCCTACACGCTCTGCCCTTGCAAAGAGCACGAATTCCTTACACACTGGTTTCCCTCCGCTGCTGGCACGAGCTTCCTCCTCTGTTGGCGCGGTGATAGACCACCGGGATACCGACATGTAAACGTCGCTTATGCCCGTGATTTAACACAGCAGGAGCCTTGAACGAGTTGTTGGAGGAAAAACATGAAATGGCTGGGTGAATGACCCCGCGAGAGAGATGGTCATTCATGCTCCTCGAGGATAAGAAAGCTCAGTCGGTGCAATTCATTCCCCGGCACGCAGAACTGTGCCTTGCCAGAGTATTACAGCTCAGATACGAAGTGACTTGAACGAAGATCAAATCTCCGACGTCTCTTCCCGTTCCATGCTCGCCTTGTGCTGATGACGGGGTTGAACGTGGAAGCGGGGAGTAGCCTGGCGTCAGACAGCCAGAATATGCCTGCAAGACTCCATCTCATACAAGGACAGGACGAGTGAGCGATAAGTTGGGCGACTAGTGAGCTTTCAACCGGGACAGTTGCAACGCGAAGCCGAAAGAATCACGGGTGAACAGTTTTATGATTAACGACAGGAAGTATGGGTTTCAGCGACCTGTATTGGGCGTTTTCCGATTTTGCGCTTGATATCTATGGATTGAGATCGTTTAGGGTATGCTGGACAACATTTCGTGTACTTGCTGTGAGATGATCGAGAGGTGGACTGGACATGCGGATTGCCACTCAACGGGATTACGCCGGGATCACACCGGGATTCGACGCGTCCTTGGATTCTTTGCAACTTCCTTCAACATCAACCGTCATCTCGGGCTATACATTGCTCATAAGTACACTCCGTTCACTCGCAATCGACAGCTCGGCAATGCGCTCTGCAGCACACACTCTCTCACACTAGGCTCGCCCCAGCCGACGCGATCTCTGTTCTCGGCGCCGGGTGGGCTTTCGCTGCTCCGACATTCCTTCTTCCACAATCGTTTTTCCCTTCGTCAATCACCTTCGCTGCTTCGCCTCTGGACTCGGCCTCCATCGGACAACTTCACCCTTTCGTCTGGGTTTCTCTATCGTGATCGATCGCGGCATTCACTCTTCGCTCTCACTTTTCGGGATGCCAACCGATTCTCCCGTCTACCTCGTCAACGATATCCGTCACACATTCCCTACCACGGCGCCCGGTCCCGGCTACGCTTGGACATCTGCATACATCCAGATCCTAGAAGGGGTTGCTGCTCCTGCGAGCTGGTCACCAGAGTCTGCGGCAGACACAGCAATAGTGCTTGCGGAAGTGAGCGATATTTCCTCTATCATCATATTCCAAGTCAATCCGCTGATTCTGCCTCTCACAGGCTGTATCTACAACGTTCAATCTCAGCAAGCTTTTGAAAGACAAGGATGAGAGGATCAAGGAACAGGATGCCGAGATAAAGAGGCTCAAGCTGGACTTGGACAAAGGGGGACAGATGCCACCGTTGTCCCCTAGCATCGTTCTTCTCAAATCCGCTCTCGGCAGCGACCGATGGCCGGCGGCGCTCGACAACGCTTCCGAAGCAGTCTACTCCTGGTTGGAGAGAAACGGCTCGATGGCTTTGACGTGGGAACCGGTTGTCGATGCCTCGAGCTTCACTTCGTCCATGGAACTCTGTGACGCTTTACGCCCTCGCTACGATCTACTCTGCAACAACGCCCAACGCAAGAACATGGCTGCCTTTCTCCCCTCGTCCACTTCACCAAGCATCACCCTTCTTCCGGCGATCTCGACGGCTTTCGCTGAAGACGACATGACAATCCCCCTACTCGAGACACTTTTGCATGTTTTCGACATCCACTGCTCCGTCAAAGAACAAGCCGTCAGAGTTTTCCCAACACCGATCATTCGCTTTACGCCGGATGTCGAGATCGTGTCGCTGCTAGACGCGGAAGAGAGGACGCAAATGCTGAGCATAAACGGCATCGAACACGTCTTCAGCCACGACGGGAAACGATCCATCGGACATATTGTTTTGCAGCAGATCTCATATCCTTGGACTGCCGCCCAACACAGGGTCATTCTATACGACACGTCGCCGCGCGAGAATTTACCCGCCGACTCTTGCCGATTGGTATGTTACGACGACTCGCCTGGACTTGCACGCTGAATTCCTAGATCTTCTCGGACATAGCCAAAATCGTGCTGGAACGAGAAAGAAGAGGGCTGGAACACTCGCAATGGACTTTCGAGGTTGTCAAGCTTGTAAGTCTCTTCACCGCGTAGTGGGCTTGACGTCGAGCTGACATGGCCCAAGGGGTTTCGAACCATGTCGCCCAACTTGCTCTGCCTGCGAGTGGTACAAAGCTACATTCAATTGGAGGACAAAACCGTGATCAACATCGACGACTTGAATCTGGTCCGGGATGACCAAAGGTTCTCCGTCTCTCCTCGAATCAGATTGGCGCTCTTTGAGCTTTACTTGTCATTCATTCTGGAACTCACGACGAAACTCGTTGTGCTTTTGGAAGAGGCGACGGCGTGAGAGCAGAAGAGCTCAGACGCACGACGCCTTCATCTCTGAAAGCTCTGCTTAGACCTTTAGACGTACGCTACATGGAGTATAATATGCAACGACATGACAAGAACGGGGTGTCAAAATGCTACCCAGACAAAGATGACCTGGACATGTCGCCAGCACCGTTTCCGCCCTGCCGCAAGCAGGGCGCATGCAATGCACGACTTTTCGGATTCCGAAGACGCGCTGAGCTCAACGCATCAAAGCTGCCCTAGAAGTGTTTCTGTCTGACGCACGGTGTCACAATGACACTACAACAGTCTTCGATAAGAGACTGAATGAAGATCGCACATCGGCCGTCTTGTACCGCTTCGACGCTGTTCATTTGTCGTTAGACGGGCGCTCGTCCAAGTCCAAGCTGGTGAGTGAGCATAGATCAATTTCTTGGCGATGCGAGTGCGCGATTGTCGGGATGTACCTTTTCGTATCATATGTCAAAAGCATCTGCCTGGCCACGAAGCCTCCGGGAAGCTCCGCAGACCTCTCTCCAAGCACTTAGCACACGAAGTATCGGGGGCGAGGATACTCGTAGCGTCCCCGCAGATCCAGACGTCGTCACGCCAAGTCAGGGATGCCGATGCAAGACAAAGACGAAGTGCGACCATCGTGCCTCTCCTCCCGTACAAAGTCTCCGCATCGCTAACCTGTTGCGAGATCCGGATTTTCACCCGACAACGGAGTTCCCCCAACGTTGCCGGAATTTTGCCTCACCCTTGCAGGTCTTGTTGGGTACGCCTCAGCTTCCGGTGTGTTGACGCTTTGCGCAGCCTCTCGAGTCGGCGGGGAGGGAGAGCCGACGTTCAAGTCTCAAGGAGGTCCTGATACATTTGTCCGGCTGTCGATCCCTGGCAATCCAGAGTCGCAATAGCAATACTGGATTAATTCCACAAGCCGTCAACGCC
>JALPCD010000536.1:0-10901 GCA_026538415.1 Cryptococcus sp. GC_Crypt_1
GAAAGCTGGTGGGTGGGATGGAAGCAGGATGCGGATGGGAGAAAGGGGGGGGGAATATATACGAGAAAAGGGTGAGTATGCGTTGCGTTGCGTTGCGAGCACGAGCTCGAGTCAAGTCGACCTCGGAATGCGAAGCGAAGGAGAGGGGGCTGACTCCAGTCGGTCGTTCGAGTGCAAAGCTGGGAATAGCGACTGCCGCGACAGACTACGCCGCGGAAGAGGGGGGGTGAAGTCCTGTGACGGATTGCGGGGATTTGGGTTCATGCCACTCCTTCGCGCTACACCATCGCTTCTCGATCGACTTTTGGAAATACAGTGGACACCGAGTCACCATGGATCCCAATTAGAGCAAGAGGAGCGAAGAGGACGATGATTGGTGGTATGTGAACAGACCGAAGTGCGCGTTGAGTCGAGACGGGAGAGAGGCTGACCATTCTAGTCGTCGAAACGCGCTTTGGATCGATAGGCCAAATCGGCGGTTTCACCCCTTTCGCTTCGCACCACACTTTTTGCGGCGAACGCGTACTGTCGTCACTGAACCCGCTCGAAACCGTCTACTTTGCTGAGCCATGGTGCACAGCTTCAGCTCGACAAGTTGCTACCGAACGACACCCTATTTCTTTCCCAAAAAGCAACGCATACCTGGGGCTACCTCGTTCGCTCTTCTCCCCGTGTCCCAACTCGTTAATCTCTCAACCCTCGTACGCGCTTCTGCGATTTCAAGACCGACTTATATCGCTATCTTCTCCATCGACATGGCGCTCTACTCGACCGATACTCCGTCTCTCGTCAGTTTTCCCTACCGGCGCGACCCGTGCCGTCCTCCTCTTGGGCAGGTCGACACGAGCGGTTGGTGTCATCGATTTCTC
The DNA here is from genome assembly GCA_026538415.1 of Cryptococcus sp. GC_Crypt_1. NCBI lineage: Eukaryota > Fungi > Basidiomycota > Tremellomycetes > Tremellales > Cryptococcaceae > Cryptococcus > Cryptococcus sp. GC_Crypt_1. Next base: position 870 of record JALPCD010000536.1, read on the forward strand.
GACGAGACGGTACGCCGAGATCCCTACCACGTCTATCATCCGCCAACAACTCTCCCCGGCTTGGCTTCAGTCCACAAGATGCCACGACCGCTCATCCAGCCTGTCCAATTCCCCTCAGTCGACGATCTCAAGTCCGAAATCCCCTCCCTCGTGGCGTCCAGCGCCTCGAGACCTCAGCCCGCCGTTTATGGGCCTGCTTGCGCTACCTGGGTAAAGGACGCACCCCTTCTCAACCCCCCGTCTACCAGCTCTTCAGGGACCAATACGCCTAGTCTTCCTCCCACACCGCCCGACAACGACGACTTTATCGAGGTTCTCAAGCAGTGCACGATGGCGCCGTGGGAGGAGGATTACGCCGAGTATCTGAAGCTCCGACGGCGTTTCAAGGATGCCTATAGACGGAAGATGGACCTCGAGGGGACGAGAATGTTCTGGGATCAGTGGGCAGATGAGTTGGCCTGCAAACTCAAGGTGAGTGTTCCTACATATCTCGTGTGAGAGAGAGAGAAGGGTTTGCTTGCCCGCTGACAATTGCTAGTGCAGCTTGATGCGAGGTGGTCCAGCAATAGCCGGCAGAGCGAGAGATGCGCACCTTTGGGCGGAAGCTGCACCCTTTTCGGTGTACAGGAAGACTCGGGAGAAGGAGTACGCGGAGGCCAAGGCGGCTCTGCAGCAGTGTACGCAGGCGAGGCGGTAGTGACATTATTATGGAGTGGTTGCCTAGCTTCTTGTATATCTCGCGATGTCTATCTACGTTCTTTGTCTCTCGTGCCATTCACGTGGTTGTTCATCTCATGCATATTGTCTCGCCCAATGCAACGGAGGTGTGAGCGAGAGGTGGAATTGACTCGGCAGATATCACGAGGTGCGACCACCCACCGTCTTTCTACCCGCGCAAGAAGTGGGTGACCTTTGTGTCGTTTGACCATCAACTTCATTCCTTCCAACGTTCATGCGACATCTTCTTTACGCATCGGCCTATCTTGTCTCTGCCGCTCTGGCAGAGCTGCAGCAGCTCCCGCTGAGCAATACTCTGAATCGCGACTCTGGAAACGACTCGGGCGACCAAGTATGGAGACTCGACTGGTCGGGACTCGATTATGCCGTCAAAGACGAGATTACCCAAGCTATCGAGGTGAGCACAAGACCCCACCCCCCCTATCTCAACTCCATTCTGCTACGATGCCTGCCGAGTGTGCGCTCATCGATAGCTGCTCGAACTTGATATATGGAGATCCACACCCTCGACCCTCGACATCCACCTCAATCCATCCGACCTCCCCCTCTTATCTCGCTTTATCCCTTCGACGCTCTCCTTTCAGCCATTCATCACCGACCTTTCGTCCCTCACTTCGATCAAAGCCGCGTCTGCGAATCTCGACCAGTCCTGGGACCTTGGAATCGACTCGAAATTCCATGATGCGTATCATAGTCTGGACGATATATACTCTTTCGGAGATGCCCTCGTGGCCGGTTTCGACGGGGTGGAGGGGTTGCATGTGGAATCTGTGACTGTGGGCACGACGTTCGAGGGGAGGGAGATTAGAGGATGGAAAGCTTGGACCGAGAGTACAAAGGTGGGATTGAGGCGGAAAGGTGGGAAGACTAGACGAGGTGACAATGGGGACGATGACGATGACGATGACGATGATGAGGATGAAGATGACCGAGAGGTGGAGAGGGAGTTTGTCGTTCAGGCTGGACAGCACGCTCGAGAAGTATGTCAATATTGAATACAACGAACGCTGACGATAGTGGGTCGGCCCATCGACCGCCATGTACTGGTTCCACGATATCCTCCTTACCGCAACGCAAGATCCCAACTCTCACCAAGCTCAATTGCTCCGAGCATTCACCTTTACCGTCGTCCCGACTATCAACCCTGATGGATATGTGTATAGCCACGATCACAGTCGGCTCTGGAGGAAGAACCGACAAGCTACAGGATCCAAGATATGTCAAGGTGAGCTGACACTTTGAAAAACGAGAGATTGAGACAGCTGACGGTAGGTATCGACCTCAACTCGAATTGGGGCTATCGATGGAGGAAATCCAGAGCGATTCCTTGCTCCGATGCGTACTCTGGAGAAGCGGCTTTCGAAGCGTACGAGACCAGGGCGATGGGAGAATACTTGTTGAATACGACTTCATCCCAGGAAGGCAAGAGGCGAAAAGTCCGAGCCTTTATCGATCTGCACTCGTACGGTCAGCTTTGTGAGTCCGAGTACCAAGCGGGAACCAATGGCGGTGCATCGCTGAAGATCAGTCATGTTCCCATTTGCGTATTCTTGCGATGATTTCCCGCACGATGCGGAGATGCTCATGGAGGCTGGATTGGGCGTTGCAAAGGCAATGAGGATGGGTCATGGAGAGGGATACCAGGCTGGACAGGCTTGCGAGTTGACATACCGGTGAGTGTCATTCCATTTAGTCTACTCCCTGACCAGGTCGTCTGACTGGCAGTGCGCCGGGAGACGCTATTGACTTTGCCTACGGAATCGTCGATGCGCGGTGGTCGTACTCTGCCGAGCTGAGGGATACTGGGACCGTAGGTCTACTCCTGCCGTTCTCGATTCGAAGCTGACTCGCAAGTACGGCTTCACGCTTCCACCGCACCTCATCCGACCAGCTGCAGAGGAAGCTGCAGCGGGTCTGCTCTACCTCGCCAAGTTCATCTACACCGCCGAGGTGGAAAAGTGATCTCTCGCGACGTTGCTCTCTCCCTCGCTGTTCGATTGCTTCGCAGGTATTCGTCCCTCTTTGTTGTCATGACCCATGCATTCGTTACATGCGCGCAGTGTGTATACTCCTATAAGCTCTATTACAACAGGCTTCTCATTCCCCATCGTCACGCTCGTCGACCATGTATAGCCCGACGACGAGCAGCAGCGACATCCAAGAAAGACGCATGGGACCAAGTCAGATCTCTAGCTCCGCATTGCGTACCATTCACCCTAAAGTCAGTTTGGCTGCGCATCATAGCTTGCTCACCTGTTGATCTGCTCGCTCATGCTCCCATCCTCTATATGTCCAGCCGTCAAGTGGAAATAGCGCTCTCCAAGATCCCACAACGCCTTGGTGGCTTGCTCGAAAGACGGGTGATGCCGATTCCAACAACTCTCCTCCGATTGGACGTCGATATGCCGACCCAGCAGGTCTGACCAGAATGCCAGGCTATGTTGGTCCAGAGGTATCGTGCCGGACCGTAGTATCGACTCGTATGCCCGATACACCATATGCGCAACCGAGTACGAGCAGATGAACCTGATGTCAACTTGGATATGGGTAGGGGTACACGTACCAGGGATTGGCAGTAGACATTCCTACCCCATCATACTTGTCGCCCTTGTAGCGACCGACCAGTTGGCCTTGCGTCCAAGAGCGGTTGCTGATAGGGTACTCGTCGTCGAATGACATCAAGAAGAGACGCAGTGTTGCCAAGACGGTAGGATGTGCCGGGTCGAGCCTGCCGGATCCCTTGGTCGAATTGTCGTCCCGCTCAGCAGAAGTATGGATGACCGACAGCAGAAAGCCACAATCGAGATCCTTCGAGACCTTGAACTTTTCGCCAGCTGCCAATCCGCCCGAAGAAAGAGGGGACTGGTCTTCTCCATTGCTGTGCCGATTGTCGAACTCCGCGAGAGACAACGAGGACGCCCAATATCCGCCTAGATGATCGTCCGTGATCCAAAATCGGGACAAGCTGTTTTCGATATCCCTCGCAGTCGAAGCGTAAAATTCTGCAGCGAGTGAATCTTCCATGCGACCGGCGAAGATGGCACCAGCTTGTAAAGCACGCATAGCAACCATTCGAGTCCAAAGATGATGCCCGTCCCTTACATCTCAGCTGACAAGTCGCCGACACGTAGCAGACTCACACTTCCTCCCATAGGTCGAAGCCCCGCTTGTCCCAGCCGTGAGCTATCTCCTCGAGATCGTTCTTGATCACACTTCCCACTTTACGCATTACCGAGGGATCGTAGAGGTCGTCCTTGACGAAGAGTAGGTCCGAGGGATAGCGCCGATCAAGAAGAAAGTGCGCGTAGGGTATCAGAGTCAAAGCTCGAAGTGGTGGTCCGTCCCTATTGTCAGGATGACTACGGTATGGCTTCGCTCACCTTTGCGGCCGGCCCCAGTCGCCATTGAAGGCTTCCCCTTGGGCGGTATATTTGGGCTCGTTCAGTCCGCCTGTCCATAGATCGCCTGAGAGAGTGGTCAGACTTTGCAGATCCTTCTGGGCACCAATGTAGGACCGTATGAAGTTCTCGAGCAATGGATCTTTGACTGAATCGCGATCAAAGTAGGACGTTTCGCGAGTGTCAAAGAGCCAAGGGTGGAGGTAGCGAGATGGGAGGAGTCGAGGAAGCAGAGTTTGGATCGTCAGAGCAGAGTCCCTAGTCCAGGTGTACTGACTATCAGCGAGGCCTAAGAGCCACCTGAGCGAGATGTCGGGAAAAGAAGTCGATGATTCAACTCACAAAGTAGTCTGGTTCGTTCAGTCCACCGGAGCTTTGACTAGCAACGACCAGACCGTCCTTCGCACCGGCCCTGGCTCCGATGTTGCCGATGATCGTTTTGTAAGATACTTTCTCCTGGTCGCTGATCCAACGCTCATGTCGAGCCGCTTCTCGCAAGCTCAGTGGGAGCGGGGCAATGTGTTCAAAGTAATAACGATAGGCGATGTTGGCAAGGAGGATCGTGATAAGACCGACAGCTGCACCTCGGAGTGCCGAAAGCCGTTTGTGCCGCCGCTCCACCCTATCCCTTGACCCTTCATCGAGGACGGCACCCTTCATGTCGGGTCGACAATGATGTACAGTGTCTGATGTTACAGAGATGGCAAAGCAACGGTGAAGACTCGGACCCCTCCTTACCCGGCTCGGACATTCAGCCATACTCCGCTCTCCCCCCTCTCTCTCTTTATACGTCATACTCATCATCCCCTTCGTATTCCTCGCTGGCTGGAGAGGATCGCAGAGCGAACCTGACTTGCATTTGACTTTCGTTCAATGCTTTCTATCCGACATATATCTCGAAGAGCTTTCCCATCGATCCACCTCGTACGACAATACACCATGCCCGCTGAAGAACAACAACAGAGTGAGTGGATCATTCCAATAGTGGTGGGCAATGGGCTGACAGAGACAGAGCCTGCTGAGCAGCAAACCGTCATTTCCGAGGGTATGACTGAAGAGGCCAAAAAGGCCGAACCCGACGCAGCTGAGCAGAACAAGGAGGTGAGCTGTGTGATACGTACAATCGAAGCCAAGCTGACAGGTAGATGGAGAAGAAGGGAATGGACAACCTCCCGACTAGGACCTAAACGATGAACCCGACTCGACCAGCACATCGAGGAGGAGCCGTTGTGAGAAGGAACAACTTTCGACACTGTACAAAGTAGCACCCACATGCATGGTATCCACGCTACAACCTTATATCGTGTACAGGGGACGTGCTACATATCTCGACCATCGCAGTCCATCACATCTTCCCCTTCTTCGACATAGCGCTTTCGATCTTTCCTCCAAGGCTCCCAAGTATCGCCATACTTTTTCAACAGCCTGCCCAGCTCTGCCCGCTGTTCCATCTACCGGTCAGCCGGGTACAACACTCGGAGAAGAGGCAGCTCACTATCACTCGAGGGACAGAATCACCCTTCTTGACCGCCCAAACCTCGTTGAACATCTCGCCCAACTTTGGCTTAGGCTGTCGCTCCGCCCTCTTGAAAGCTGCCAGTACATCAGACCTGTGTTTCGCCAAGAGTGCCGTCTCCTCCGACTCGGTCCACCAGTTCTTCTGCCTCATGAACGCTCGGAATCGATGGATCGGGTTATCTGAGATCAGTTCGAGACCTCGGATGGCAGAACCAAACTCACCGACGATGTCCCACTCGCTGACTTCCTCGGCCGGCCTATACTTGCTCGAGTCGTCTGACGTCGAGTGATGACCTCTTCGGTATGAAAGCGCTTCGACAATGACTCCGCGTTTCCCCTCTACAGCTCTGCGTCGTGCCTCCCGCACTGCAGCTAGCACCGCCAATGCGTCGTTCCCATCTACTCGGATAGTGTCGAGACCATAGCCTGGTCCGCGAGATGCGATACCATCCCCTGCATATTGGTCGATGACGGGAGTGGATATGGCGAATCTGAAGGTCAATGAGCGAGCTCCCGCCTCGACCGGTTCCAAGTCTCTGGCTCACCCGTTATTCCTGCAGAACCAGATGACAGGTCCACCTAGGACAGAGTTCATACCCAGCGCCGCGTGAAAGTCTCCTTCACTAGCAGCACCTGTACATCAACGACCAGCTCAAGTATCCTGTGTCAGCTCGTGACCCGCTCACCATCGCCAAAGTAGCATATAACGCAATCCCCCTGTCTCTTCTCATCCAGCTTTAGCGCATACGCCGTTCCAGCCGCTTGAGGCATTCTCCCTGTCAGTCCACGCCGTATAGAAGGACATCACTGAGCTCACTGGGTCGCTAAGGGAGAGGTAATGGTGTGGAAGCCGTGCTCGGGGCTGCTGTAGTGTACAGGCATTTGCCGACCTTTCGAACAAGTATCTTCCACGTTTCCGAAGCATTGCGCCATGAGCGCATTGAGAGAAAAGCCTCGATGCAATAGCGCTGCCGATTCTCGCTAGTCATCAGCCAATATTCACTTGCAGTATTGTCCCATCACGCACATATTGACCAAAGAACTCGTCGTTTGGTAACATGGCGCTGGCAGATGCTACTACGGCCGCTTCTTCTCCTGCGCATTGCATGTAGAAAGAAATCTTGCCTTGTCGTTGTGATTGATAGAGGATATTGTCGACAACGGGGATGAGGGTCATGGTGTGGTATATCGCCAGAGCTTCCTCTTTTGAGATCTACCGTCAGCGCAATCGCATTCAATGGGGAGAGGCTCACATCTGGCGCCTGAGCACCTTTCACCAGTACACCATTCTCATCCAGCACTCGATACGTCGGTATAGTCTGTCTTGTCAACCACCACCCGTTGCAACCGGGCTCACCTTGGATACAGCGTTGAAAAAATGCCTTTCTGCGGTCCACCAACTCTCGTGTGTACCTCTCCGCAAGGGTGAAGACATTCTAGCGTGTCGAGCTTGCCGTTCTTCCTGCGTTCCAGGGACGTATAATGGCATCCCATCGTGGCTCGAGGAAGGAGGAGAAAAGGCCGGTAGAGGGGTAGGATGGGGCAGCGGTGCCGAGGTCGGTGTAGTCGTGGTATGCTTGACGGGAGATGGGCCGGTAATCTGCTATCAGCTTGGGAAGGAGAGTTAGAGCTTACGAGGTGTCTGATCTGGCTTGGAGCGCATCGAGCTTGAGCGACTGGCAGCTTGAGTGATCTAGACATCTTTGGGCGAGCCTGTCACGACACTGCTTTTCCCCTCGGACCTGTGGAGTTTCGCTGACCCGTCGTACACTACCTGAGCTTGCCAGGTGTCGGTCGAGAGTCGACTAAGGTGTATAGGTATAAGTTGAATTGTAGAGCAGTCGAGCGTTCAAGGTGTCAATATGGATTGGATCAAGGTCCGACCGGTCATCCGGCTAAACTCGAGCTGGACATGTCCGACATCGCGTGGCATCACCCCGTCCAACCCCTCGCGTGGGAGCCTAGTGAATGAGGGGAGACAGATCCTCGGTTGTAACATCTACCATTATCACGAAGAGTACACCTAGAGTACATCACTTTTCTTCGACCACCTCGGCATGGATGTCGACTTTGTCCGCTCAAGCTGAGCCATATGGCTTGACGTCTATTGAGTGAGTGGTTGAAATCGTCGCGTCCGGCGATTTGGGTCGTGAGAAGTGGCGCTAACTCGCCAGTCGGCAAGTGACGACACTGTAACGCCGTTAATTGCTGTCTCTCTCTCTCTCTTTCCTTCATTTTTCGTCGATCTCCCCACACCCCCTTCTCCAGCTCTACCAACTCATTCGACGCCGCTTGTCTCGCTTCCGTCATCCGGCCATGTCTAGCTCGAGCGGAGCTTTGGGAATCTTTTTTTTTGTTCCCTCGCGGCACGGATTATGATTCAGACGTATGACGCCTGGTCATCGTTGGATGAGGTCGTTGACCCACTTTGCGGCGACTTCATTCTACTTCAACTTTCGACTTTTACCTCGACCCTCTGCTTTGACAATCTCCACCTCGTCCTCGAGAATAGATCGAGCTCGACCTCGCATACTTGCCCCTTGATATCGACGTCGCCATGGTCCTGTCTTTGAAGGAGAAGAATAGACGGTTGTCCGAATCTAGATCGGCGAAGTCTGGACAGACTGCAAAGTCTCAAAAGGCGGGGTTGTTCTCGGATATCAGGAATGATCTGATTGCTACGGCTTGTAGGTTCATTTCTACTCTCTACGAGCTTGAGCTGATGTGTCAGCGGAGTTTATCGCGACGGTAGGTAACATCTCAAGAGAGGGAACTCGGCGCTGACAGGTGTAGATCCTCTTCCTCATCTTCTCGTTTGGAGTGAGTCACCACAGTGCCATCTGCCCAAAAATAGCGCTGATGTGCAGGCGGTCCAAGTCACCTCTGTGAATCTGCAGTCTGGTTCAACGGAAGCTGGAGACGGAACAACACTACAGGGTACTGATGCTGCGAGGTTGATGGTGAGCCGCACACGACCCCTCGTTGGTTGGCCGGGAAGGTGATGGTTCAAGGGGTTCTTCTACATTTCCGCTGCGTTCGGTCTATCACTCTTCGCTACGGCTTCGGTGTTCTACCGGGTATCAGGATCGATCTTCAACCCTAATGTCGGGATTGCATTGGTGCGTTATGAACCTCCCGTGAATGCGGGGGAAAGCCGCTGACCATCCAGATGCTAGTTGGAGCCATGAGTCCTCTTCGATTCATCAGTGAGTACCAACATTCTCGCCCCGTAGGTAAATCGAACTGACGTTGTCCAGTGACTGCAACGGCTCAAATGGTTGGGGCAATCGTCGCAGCCGCCATTCTATCTGCCATGGTACCTGGTGGACTAGCCGTCGCCGTCGCTCTGGGAAACGGGACCTCTCGATCCCAAGGTGTCTTTATCGAGGCTTTTGCAACCGCCGGACTGGTATTTTCCGTCCTGTTCCTCGCTGCTGGTGAGTTGCATATGTGAAGACGGAGCTGACAGGGATAGAAAAGCACCGTATGACACCTTTTGCTCCGCTTGGCTTTGGGTTCATGCTGTTTGTCGTCGAGATGTTTGCGGTACCGTTCACCGGCGGAGCCGTCAACACTGCTCGAGCGTTTGGACCGGCCTGTATCACTGGATTCAACAGCTACCACTGGATCTACTGTACGTCTCGTTTTTCGCTTGGTGTAGGGTTGCTCGCTGATGAGTTAGGGGTTGGACCAACGATAGGCTCGCTCTTTGCGACTGCGGTGTATGTCGCTGCCAAGCATCTCAAGTACTGGTATGTCGCCCTCTCCCTTTCTTTCCCCCTCAGACCTCCTATGCAAGCTGCTCCCGGCTGCACGCTCTTTCTCCCTTGTGCCTCGCTGACAATCTACAGGGAGGTCAACCCGAACCAAGACTCGGAGTCGCATCGACACGCTCCGGATATTGGCCCGACTGTTGTGATCGAGCACGAAAACGCAGATGACGAGACGATCCCCATCGAAGACACCGACAGGGTGTCCATCATCGACAACAGCAATCGGGTGTAGAGATCACATCGACCACATTTTTACATCTCCGACTATATTTCTACGCCCTACTTAGATGCCTATGCAAACTTATAATACGATCCAGGGCCGTGGTATGGCGCGAGAGTCGTCCCGCTGGAGAAGGATCATCGTGTTGGAGACTGCATCGTCCAGCCTCTAGTCTGGCTTCTCTCCGTGTGAGGTCATACGCCGTTACATTGAGTACTACCGTGTCACCTGCCTCCTGTTCTACTGCGCATGCACATGCATGGGCGTTATCAACTGGAAATATGAGGGTAGAAGTTGGCAAAGTGCTTTTGCAGCTTCACCGCAACGCCCTCCCCTCTCGCCTCCTCGCCGATCAAGACGAGACTCTGATCGTCCACACAACACC
>JALPCD010000537.1:0-10860 GCA_026538415.1 Cryptococcus sp. GC_Crypt_1
TCAGTCCTCTGCTGCTTGAGACCCAGTTTGCTGATAATATACTTAACGAAATGTAGCCAAGCCCATCGATACACCCAAAAAGAAAACGAATCCGATCTGGGAACAAACGTACAAGCGAGGTGACTGTCGACGAAGAGCGAGAAGCGTCCAAGAGATCTGGTTTAAAAGTCGATCACTATCCTCGGTCACAGCGACGTTTATTCCCAAAAACCTCTTGCGCTTTGGGCTGAGTTGGAACGACTTTCGGCATGTTTGAAAAGAGAGGAAACAGAGCTAGTTAGCTCAGTAGTCACGTAACTAGGCGACAACTTGGCATGGACCGGCTCCGTCATCCCTCGAGAGGCTTGTGCAAAGGAATGCTGTAGAAGGAAGGCTAGTATGGAGACTGGTCCCCGCTGCTTCTGATGGGATCGACGTAGTCACACATCACATCGTATCCCTTGAACAAAATCTGCTCACGCTCTCGTTCGGCCGCGACGCCCGAACGATGTCCAGTGAAGAGAGTTGCGAAGCAAGCACATCAACCCTGATAAGCACCCCTGTGGTGACAACAGAGTAGGAGACACAGTACATAGCAGACTACGAATGGGGTTTTATGTAGAAAGAGAGCAGACTTCACGTCGAGGCGACGCAACTGGAAGAAGAGGGAGTTGTTTCCCATCCGAATTTCACCTCATCCCCTCGTCCACAAGCAGTGGTCGTTCATCCCCAAAATACACCCATCCTTCCTCCATGCCGTCCATGCCTCGACTTCCACGCCCAACAGCCTTGACCAGCGTCCTCTCGCCTTGCCAGCGTACAGATTCCCTTGAGACCTTTTCCGTATCCTAGTACACGTCGTCATTCGCTCTACTTTCCACCCTTCTTGTTCTTTCGAGGTGGTGTCACGGCAGCTACATTGTCAGCTTGTGCACTCTCGACTCGAGGTATACCACGTCACACAGGATAGCAGGCGGGGCATAGAAGCATGGTGTCGGTTGATTCGGGAGAGGGGGACCAACATAACATGGAGGGAAAGATGGAAATAGGACTAACGCCGTCCACCGGCTCCGTAGCCGTACTTGGGCTTCTTCTCTGCAGGTTTCAAGATCTGATTTCATTAGCTCGATACCTATTGGCATCTAGTAAGACTGCTCACTTGGAAAGAACACAAAAGGGTATCGTCTACACTCATCATCGCACCAGCATTGTCAAACTCTCCACAATAGTTGGGTGCCGAGAACAGGGTGACCAATTGACGTTTGGCGAAGAATTCGTATCCGTCCTCGACGACTTGGTGTGCTCGACAGATCAGATCCATGTCGTGTTTTTGCAGGAACCTCGAAACGACATCCGGTCCAAAGGTAAAGGACACTCCTCGATCGTTCTCGCTCCATCCAGAGATATCCTTGTCGGGGTCGGACCAGAGCAAATCGCAAAGCAATCCTACTCGTCAGTGTTGCCCAATAGGGAAAACGAAAGTCCCACCAGTGTCGGGAACATCGGTAGGTCGCATAACCCTTCGAATCTGCTCCATGCTCTGCAGGTCTGGACTCTGCACGGTCAGCATGGTCTAGGATCAGGCTGGGACTACTCACCAAACCACCGTGCATGGTGAAGATCTTCTCGTCGATAATAGCAGCAATCGGCAAACAGTTGAAGCAGTCGGTAAACGTCTTCCACAGCTTGATGTTATAACGTCGTTTACCTAGATCATTCAGCCGCTACTCTCATACGGCTTGTCTCGTCTTCGCTCACATTCGTCGTAGAAACCGTAGATCCTGTTGATACTCGCACACTCGTGGTTACCACGGAGGATGAAGAAGTTTTCCGGGTATTTGATCTTGTAGGCGAGCAATAAACAAATAGTCTCCAACGATTGCTTTCCTCGGTCGACGTAATCTCCCAAGAAGAGGTAATTTGCCTCGGGCGGGAACCCTCCATACTCGAACAGCCTCAACAAGTCGTAGTATTGGCCGTGTATATCACCTACCTATCAGCATAGTCCTCCTTCCCGGCGATGAGAGTCTGACTCACCGCATATCTTGATAGGTGCTTCAAGCTCGAGAAGGATAGGTTGACTGATGAAGATTTCCCTCGCTTTCGTACAGAGATACTTGATCTCGTACTCTTGCAGCTGAACCGCCTTGCCCGGCCGGTTGCCTCGTACTGATAAATCAGCTCCAACTCCCAAAATATGGAAGCCGAGACGAGAGACTCACCTTCTAGGAGACGGTCGATGACAGAGTCGAGGTCAATCTCGGCAGTAGGGTCGGCCATGGTAGTGATAGAATGAGGGATGAGGTAAGTGGTGGAGTGTGTGTGTATATGTTGCGAAGCAGAAAGGATCTCTACAGTTGCGTCAGTGTTTGATCCAGCAAGGAACCGAGCTCGAAGACATCTATCTCCGTTCGCACCGCATCGAAGCCGCCCTCGTCTTCGTCGATTCGGCTCTTCCCCGCGCATCCACTGATCAAACACCCTATGCAGCTTCGTCCACACTGTGACTTTGACCTGCCAGCCCTTCCTGTTCCCGCCAAGCCTTGCTCCAACACCGCTCCATTCTCTAACCGGACGGCAAGACTCACCTTTGACAAAACTTCCTTCTATTTATTCAGATCCAGCCGACTCTTCCGTGTCGTGATCCTGATACACGTCGAGAGTCGAAGAGAAGAGAAGATGTCGGGGTGGGAAGGGAGAGGGATGGTTCGTTATCGATTCTGCAACCTTCCGTCGTCGTCGCGTTCTTTTCTTCGTAATCCGTCTCAGCCGTTCGAATCCGTTGCAGCGTATGTCCGGGAGAGCAGCAAGGAAGGTGTCTGAGGTGGACAATGTCGAAGGAAGAAGGATAACGGGTATGTCAAAGGGATGTTTGTGGAAGATGAGAGGCGGTGGGGTAAGTGAAGGACGAAACGATTAGATCAGCGAAGTTTTTTCGTCATCTTGCAGATGAAAAGTAGGGAGTAAGGATCAAGATACACACCTCTTGCGGCTACTCGTGTCGTCCTTGTCGAGGTGAATGAGACGTAAAGTGAACGAGAGGTGATGGATTGATCAAACGATACAAGGTGATAGGCTTAGAAGGTGGCTCTCCCCCTCCAACGACGACGCGAAAGGCTTTCCAAGACCCAGCCAGGATTACGAGTGCCACATTGAGCAAAACACCGCATTCTCCCGATAGTCAGTCACTACGAGTAAGTTAGTACTGCTGGCCACGGCCTTCCGCAGCATGGAGCAAGATATAGCATGCATGGCGAGCAGACTGAGCTTCTGCGCAGAGCAAGCAAGAGTAGCTAGGAGACGGTGGGAAGGACAACTCTAATGCATATCATAGTGCTCCATCTTGATTAGACGGCGGACAACGAAATATATATAAGGCTTTAAGGACAACGCGTATCGTATCTGTCTATACTAAACCCCCTACGGTCGACTGCCAAGCCTAGTTGGAAACGACAGACGAGGTTGCCGCTGGCATCGCAGATCCAGCCGGGACGGGGTCGGAAGAAGCGGTAGGGTGGGGGATAGAGTTGGTGGTAGTCTGAATGGGGTGGCCAGTCGTAGCTCCAGTGACAGATTGCTACACGTCAGGCCTACGTCTCGGGCTTGCTCAAGTACAGTACACCACTCACCCCGTCGAGGATATGGTCGAGCTTCTCTTGGCCCTTTGCGACGGCGTTCTGCACTTGGGTGATCAGACCCGGGTGGGTGTCGGTAGTGGTTCGCGTCTCGATAGTGTTGGTGATCTGGGTGAACGTGCTCTGCCCGTGAGCTCCTATACTTCCATCACCGCGATGAGACAGACATACCTGGACAGCGCTAGAGACCTGCTCGAAGACACCCTTGGCCTTCTCGGTGACCTCTTCAGCAGAAGGCAAGCCCGAACCAGTGGTTGTTGTTCCAGTCGTGACAGGAGTGTTGACATCTCGGACCCCCGTAGTGGAAGCAGGAGCAGTGCCCTTCACGTGAGCTCGTGTTCCGCCTGAAGTGCTATCGCAAGCTCACCTCGATTCGGTGGACTAGTTGTTGCGCTTTGACAGCCGCGGCGTCGGTATAAGGCTTCGCGGTAGTCTGCACCTTCTCCACAATCTATCTCGTCAGCTACTACACTGCCGCGCCTCGCACGTATATCCAAGCTCACGGGGAGGATTGTCTCTCGAGCCTTCTCCAGGAAGCTGCCCTCGGTGGTGGTCGTCGTCAATGGGTCGAGAGCGGCAGAAGGAGGCGCAGCGATAGCCTCGGCGGGCATGACGGGTCGAGGGGGCTGGTCAGAGACGACAGCAGCGATAGGGTCAGAAGCGGGGATGCTGGACATGTTGATAGGTGTTGTAAATGATTTGTGTTTGAGCGATAGATGCGCGAATGTAGAAGAAAAGATAAAGAAGAGACGGACGGGACGAAGATCGTCTAACTATGGTAGTGGGAAAGAAGCCCCGGATGTTTTAGGCCCGAAGTGACGAAAAGTCTGACGTCACAAGCGATTGCGAGTATCCCCTCCTTTGCTCCATTGACTAAGTTAATGGAGTCTGGCGGTTTCCATGTAATTTAGGAGGTATCGAAGCTCTAATAACAATACAGTACGAGTAAGTCAGTATGCGCACGAGACCAACCGGATGCCACCCACGCCACAAGTCAGCATAGATGAAATCCTCCTATGACTCCGACAACCACCTCTGCAGCGAGGACACTCTGCATGATGCGCTGAATCTACACTGTATGTTCCGTTCATCAGCACACATCTGTCATCTACCTGGTCGTGACACCTGAGCTCCTCTTTGTTCGAATCCAGCTCCTCCGCCTACTATTATGGACAACCCACCTTGTGCTTGCGTGCCCATAGTTTTCAGTGGCGGACTTTGGGCGGTCATCTCGATACGCAAGGTGGATGGATACTCGTACTGTTTGTCCATCCAAACGTGGCAGACATTGGCAAAATACCTTCCACATGGCCCTATGTTCCTGTGGACATGCTCACAGACCTCGTAGAGACGAAGGGCAGCCTAAACCGTCTCGTCGAGCGGGGAAACAAAGACCTGGAAAAACTCTCGTCGTAGTGGATAAACTCGGGAATGGACAAACTTCGCCCACTTGATTCCTTCTCCCCCTCCTCCTCCTTCTCCGCCCTCATTCCAGTCGTCTCCTAATGTAGAATCAATCCTATAATAACAAAACCTTTGTCCTTCTTTCATCGTCTCTCTTGTTCTTGTATCCATAGTGCTCGACCAACGAAGCTTCGCATCCGATCGACCGGTGTATCTCGTTCGATATAATTCGACATTTCTTTATATATTTCCCTCCGACCTGGTGTCCCGATCGACCGCTCAGACGCCACAACGACAACCAACAACAGATCATGGTCAAACCCAACCATGCGGCAGAGAATGCACTCGCGACGATAGGTGCGGTCTTCTGGACGATACAGATCTTGCCGCAGATTATCAAGTCGCATCGAGCCAAATCAACACATGGACTATCGACCTTTCTCATGTTGTACGTCCTCGTTGCTATCTCTTCCCACCAGACCCTGTGATCCTGCGTGCCCCCATCTCCATCTAAACTATCGTCCCCTCCTCCCCCTTCTCTCTCCTACAATCGATGGTGAGAGAGTGTCGGCTGACGTGCAGAACATGGGCCGTCTCTTGTCTTCCCTTCTCATCCTACATCGTCGCCCAACGCCTATCCATTCCCCTCCAAATCCAACCTCACGCTTTCGGTTTCCTCTGCACCTTTTCAGTCGCCCAGTGCCTTCATTACAACCACAAATGGTCTCTGAAGAAGACCGCACTGTTCTTTGTGGGGTTCTTGACCCTCTGGGCGGGTTTCGAGACTGGATCCATCTATGCACTCTGGGTGGGTCCTTCGTGTTTTTCCCCCAACGAGGTCCAAACGATCTTGAGACATACAGCTGATATTCAGGCTGGATTGGACAATGGTACATCGGCACCTCTGCAGCTATACGGCTACCTCTCTGCTGTCCTCCTCGCTGGAGCGCTCTTGTAAGTCAATCTCTTTTTTGGCTCGTCCTTCGTACGATTTTCCACCTCTTCTCCTCCCTCCCTTCATGTCGGAACAATCCCTCTGACATGCCAGACCACAATACTGGGAGATCTACCGCCTGAAGGAAGTCGTCGGCATCTCCCTCATTTTTATGGCAGTCGACATTGCCGGCGGCCTCTTTTCCCTCCTCTCCCTCATCTTCCGCCCAGATCTCGATGTCGCCGCTTGCGTCTCGTATTCCCTCGTCGTGGTGCTCGATGGGATCGTCGTCATCCTCGCGTTCATTCTCAACCCCATCGCCAGGCGGAGAAGGAGGAGAGAAGCCGAGTTGGACACCGAGGAGGGGAGGAGGGTGGGAGGAGGTTCCGCGGAAAGTGTAGCGACCAGAGTGGGAGGTGACCAAGAAGAAGATGGGGAAGTGGATGAGCGCGGAGAGAAGATGGCGAGGGTCATGCCGATGCCGGAGAGGCATGTGCATCCTGCCACCCATACCCCGGGCCAGCGCCTATAGGAGAAGTTTGGGAGGGAAGGGCGCGGATGGCCCATCTTTACGATCTTGACGCATAGAGCATAGATATAGACCACCAGCATTTCCAGCAGATGCATGACCATATGTCGATGACCCAACGCAATCCACAGCACATGCAACATCCAGTGATAGCCAGACATGGAGATGCGATGCATGGATTCGACTTGACTTGACTTGATGACTTGGGCATGATATGGGACTGTGGGAAGATGGCTTCCCGTGGAAACCACCAGACCCTCTTCACAACCTCCTCCTTCCCTCTCTGAACACCTATGCCCGACCGATATGACCGAGAAAGGAAAGGCCGCGGAGTTGTCCTCGCAGTGAAAGGGTGGGTCGAGGTGTCGCATGATCAAGGTAGAAGAGGTACCGACTTGACTGACATGAATGGGCGGAGAAGCGTACTACCGTTTTCGTAAAGGCGTGAAAGGCGGAAAGGCGGAAAGGCGAGCCGAGGCGATGTGAAGCGAGCAGATACATACATGGGCGGAAAATTGGGCGTGGGCAATGGTGACCGAGTCGAAATGCTTGTATGATGCGAAAATCGAGAAAATGCCGATTGAGATGAAGGTCGACGTGAGACGAAATGATAGCGAAGAAGCGGAAAGGGCCAAGGCAGACACTGGCCAAGCCGTAAGAACGTAAGATCGACAAGTGAACCAAAAGGATAGCGCAGCGAAGTGTAGTCGATATGGGAGTGGTCCCGCGAGGTCGACCTAGAAGTGGGTGTGGAAGATCGAGGGAGCGAGTTCGTACTCATGCATGGTCTCCTGACGTCGATGAAGAGGCATCAATCCTGTGGTATAAGCGGGGTCGACGACTGAACGTACGACTAGCAGAGTCCGGAGCACCGAGCGGTCGACCGTAGTGAGACAAGGCAGTATCTTTCTGACAGTCAGCAAGCCTACCTAGCCGTACAGGTCGGGATGATGACTGACGGCTGGGAAAGGCTCCTATAGCATTGTCAGCGGGCGCATCACGCAATCCGAGCACGCTTACCGGTTCACCCTTCTTCGCACCGCTCGAGCTGCGTTGTATCAGCTCGACATCCACGGCTGTAAGGCTGATACCCACTAGAAGATTTGAGGCTTCCAAGCGTCATTCTCGTGATCCATGACTGTCGAGTTTCTGCATGTTAGCCAGTACTCGAGGATGGATAATGTGCTAACCGGAATTTGGCGATCAAGGCAGCTTTCCCCCTGGCATCATTAGCCAAGTTTCCAAAGTCCGCGTCGAACTTACTGAATCTCGGCATAAGAGAGCTGGACATTAGCACATGTCAAGCCAGACGCATCGTGTGACGTACCTGGAGGACCTTCTCGCTCGAGAACAAGTCCCACTTTTTCCCAACTCGAGCTTGAATGAATTGATACAACGCATTCACGCAGGTGAAATTGACAAAGGCATACCCAACCTGAATCTTTCAGCTCGCAGCTCGCCCAAATGGACTTACATTGCAGGCGTTGTGGAAGTCGAATCGCAAGTAGACAAAATCAAACCCACCTGGAACCTCCTGAACGATCAGCAAGACTACATATCAAGTCGGCTCACCTTGTTGAGGATGTCTACCAACTCGCCTC
This sequence comes from Cryptococcus sp. GC_Crypt_1, assembly GCA_026538415.1. Taxonomy (NCBI): domain Eukaryota; kingdom Fungi; phylum Basidiomycota; class Tremellomycetes; order Tremellales; family Cryptococcaceae; genus Cryptococcus; species Cryptococcus sp. GC_Crypt_1. The sequence continues at coordinate 8,083 of JALPCD010000537.1, forward strand.
GAGACAGCTTGTTCTGCCACGTCAGCTCTGGTCTCTTTGGACGTGTTGAACAGCTCACAGGAACATCCTTGACCATTACGGTAGTCCTCGGATCAGCTCCTAGCTGTCAGCAAAGACCCGAATAGTCGACGTACCAGACAGGATCCTCTCTGGGATGATGACGTTTCGCTCCGGGATTTGCTGTCGCAACCTCGCGTCCCGCCTCATAACCAAGCCTTGTCCTTGTCGAAGTCTCGCAGTAACGTCCATATCGTTGAGCGTACCCCGAATCATTTCCGGGTCTCGAGCTCGATGAGCGATAGCATCGAGATTGGGGGATGTCGAAGAGTAATATAAGCCGCTGCCGTACCCAGGCGTAAACTTGAGGCCGGTGACTCGAGGATAGTGAGCCATTGAGGGCAACGAGTCGATGCTCTGGTGGGGACTCCAAGAGGCAATTGAAGCATGAGGCGAGTGCTGCAAGGGCGAGGATGGTTGAGACGTCGAGTGAGCCCTGTGACGGGTAAACGTGTGACCGGAGATGGCTCGAGTAGGTTCCAAGGCACTCAATGACTGTTGTCGAGCGAAGCTGCCGGGTCGATAGGCAGCAGAACCCAGCGTCGCCGAAGTTGATCGAACAGCGTTGGCGTCTAGATCGTACCGAGTCGCACCGAACGGATCGTCGGAAGGGTAGCTGGTCTTGAAAAAGTAGGGAGCAACACCCTGGTCGTGGAGAGATTCCTTGGCGTCTCTCGCATGCTCAACGTTATAGAACGCTGCGATGAACTTCTGCGCATTAGCGCTTGCTGCACCCATAATAATCGACCCACAGAGCCCGGTACAAGCTCCTCCACTCGAATGATGTCTCCAAAGGAACCGAGAAATTCCTAATACATCAACGATGACCACATACTCGAGGCTTACCTTTATCCCTGTCAACGGCACTACGCCGCCGTTCATCACCTCGACGCTCATCCTTCCATCTTGCAACAACTCCTCGGCCTCAGCCGAAGATATACCTTCCCTTTGAAGCTCCTGCGCATATCAGCGTGGTCCACCTGACGACATACCAACGCACCTTTTCGATAACCTCCTTCTCCACCTTGAAGCACTGTATTTTGGCAATGATGCCATCCGCCAGCGTACATGTTCGATTAAGAAGCGCCTCGTACACCTCGAGCGTGTGTCGACAGTCATCGAAGACGACATAGACCTATACATGAGCTGATTGTCTCACGAGGACCCAGTCGCTACTTACTACTCCTTCTCTTCGCAAATGTCCCGGCATCATGGCGGTATGAGGTGCCCTGTCCTACACATGGTAAGCTTGTAGCACTCCTTTGCAAGAGGAACCCACTTGAATCAGGTCGTTGATCTGCTGTATACTCGTCTCGTGCGGTAGGCCGGAAATCTGCTCATCAGCTGACCGTTCCAGTCAGCGAGGGCTCACCATAAGGTATCGACCGATATCTTTCGCAGTCACAGCAGCAGCGTCTCTTGCTCCAAACGACGGCTTAGCCCCCTCGTACATCTTCGGCTTGTCTTCTACATCTTTCCCCTGCCCATGCACCATTTCGAAAGAGAGAGGCGCATCCGGTGTCAGGGGGGTGACGGGATAGCTAGGCGACCAGGGTGTAGAGTATGGCGTTCTTCCAGTAGGATAGTTGGGGGTGGGAGGTTGGGTAGACGAGATCCAAGGCTCATACGAGGTCGAGCTGGTCGAAGCTATCACTGTCAGCTGGAGAGCAAAAAAGAAACTACCCTTGCTGCTTGATCTGTCATCTGGCCAAAAGTCGTATGGCTGCAAGATCAGCTTGACTCTTGTACCGAAAGAGACTCACCTTTCGGGTCGAGGATATCAGTGATGGAGGGGTCTGCTCGTCGATCGTCAAACTGCTGAAGTCGGGAATGACAGACGAAGGAGTTTCCGTAGGCTTGAACATGGCGGACTCGGGATTGAGCTGTGGTTTCATCAGTCAAATTGTCGAATCCGGAAAAGAGGTCACTCACGCTGGACCGCCCATACCCACTGCCTGATATCGATCGAGCCAAAGCAGTTAGGGTGGACGACTGATGCGAGATTGTAGGGGAGGGAAGCTCGAACTCGGACCTAGAAGGAAAAAAGTCAGTCGCGGGTCCTCTCACAAAGATAGGTGTTGAAATGGCGAAGACAGCCCCAGCGATGACGGGTTAAGAGACGGAAGAGAAAGAAGGACATGTCAGCGCACCTGGCGAAGCTCCCTTGCGTTGAGACCACTTCCTTCTTCGGCTGGATAGGGTGAATGCCAAGTGAGGGAGGAGGGTAACGAGCCATGATAGGTACAAAGGGTGGAGTTGCGGTCGAAGCGACACAGAGGAGCGAGGTCAAACGTTGACGAGAGGAGAAGACACATGTCAGCTCACATTTGTCGAGTAATAGTAAAGGAAGAAGGAAGAAGGGGAGCACTCACCTCAGTCCCCTGCTTCTGCGGCGCCTCAAACTCGCTCATCTTGTCCCTTCTTTCGTCGAAGGGTAGTACAGCGTAGGGCGAGAAGGGGCAGTGTCAGTGCGACTTGGCTGTCTAGTGAGAGAGGAAGGTGAATGTGTACTCCGGAGTCGAGGTGAAGCGAGGAAGGGTGGGCTGGAATAGGAGAAGTGAGCTGTGTTGGGAGCCCTTTTAGCCTTTCCTGTCGTGAGCTACGTGCTAGAAGCTGCCAGAGAGCACTCACCGATGGTACCGTATCTGGTCGATGTGGAGCAGAGGACTATGATCGACAAGTAAGCAGCTCGGTACAGGAGACGATAGGTGAAGGTCAAAG
>JALPCD010000538.1:0-10858 GCA_026538415.1 Cryptococcus sp. GC_Crypt_1
CGGTGGAGGTGGAGGGACCGGATGGGAAGGGGATGGAGGGTATGTCGGTGATCTTGAGAGTGGCAGCGGTTCGATGTATGGCTTCTTCCCATTCTGCAAGGTTCGTCAGCGGTGAATATGGAATGTCAGATGTGGTGCTCACCTTTCCGTGCTAGCTCTTCCTCCTCGGCCAAAAGGTCTCCGTCGAGCTCGTCGTTGTCGCCATAATACTCGGTTCCTTGATTTCTGAACTTTTGAAACGAAGCATTCCTCGCCGATTCTTCCGTTGCTGCTTTGGCTACATGTCAATCTGAGCTCACGGCGACTGGCTTGTGAGGAAATGCTGCTCACCACCTTTGTTGAACATCTCTCTCACACCTGGCAGCTCTTTCGCTCGACCAAAGTACCTTCACGCATCAGGAAAAGCTCCCACCTTAGACAACTTGCTGCACCAAGACTCACTTGTATCCCCTCGTTCCTGGTACTTCTTTTCCATCGTCGTCCAACATTACCCCAGCTGCACGCTTGTAATTTGCCCCTCCTAACGCTACGATCTGAGTCTCATAGTGCCTCTTCTCCCTCAACAGCTGATTGATCTCGTCGTTTAAATCTCTAATCTCATAGTCTGTCAATCCCACTGCCCGTCAGCTTCCTTTGAGACGCTCCAGGACTTTGGCAAGACTGACAATCTTGAATCTTGGACACCTTTCTGCCAATGTCTCGCATGATATCTCCTCGGAATCGCTCGCAATCCCGCAAGTTGGAAACGCTTGAAGCCATTCGAGGTCGTCGGTCGCCCTTTTGTCGGTTTCCCATTCCCATCTCGACAGCTTGGGATTCTCGAAATCGATACAACATCGATTGTGCCTTTTCAGAGTTTCGCGCCATGTTGAAGAAGAGCCCTGTAGGGTAGTTGAGGTTGAGAAAGAGTGGTAGATAGATGGGAAGTCGAGGAGGTAAGGTGACTTCGAGGTGGTAGAGGTCGAGGGTTGTGGACAGCAGAGATGAGGGTGGTGATACGCGACCCGCATGGTAGTAAATGCCACGTTGAAGGTGTGGTCCGGTCACTCTCTTGTCCGAGGTCGACCTCCCTCCTCCTGTTATTACTCCTGACGTTTGACCTCGTCTTCCTTTGCCTCTTCTCATCGTCGTCCATATCGCTACGAGTGAAAGCTACATCTCTCTGTGTGAGTCGCTCGATCCTTCTTCTTACCTCCAGAGAAGGGCGGCAACTCATCTGCCTCCCTTCGTCGATCAAGTGGTCCTTGTCTTCTTCCTTCCCCCCCCTTCCAGGTCCTGGCCGTGCGTCTTCTCTCGCTCGAAGCCGGAGAGCCTCCTGTTGGCCGTACTACATATCCCCTTCTTGCTCCAATTTTTTTCATTGTTCGTGTCTTGGCGTGAGGACAGAACGAAGAATGCGGTCAACCCCTCTTCCTATCGCCATGTGGACGTATCTCGCAATCAGCTTCCTCCGTCCCGAAGGTTTCTAAGCTGACCCTCAGTCTATGCCTTCGAGTGAATGGATGCACCTCTCATCTCGAATATTCAATCGATCTCAATAGTGCACCATACCTTTTCACCTTCCCCGGCATTGATGGATAATACGATGACCGGAATCCCTCTCAAAGGTGGTTTTGGAATGAGACCGACAATGCCCACACGATCTGGACCACCCGCTCACCCATCTCATTTTCCTACTCACTCTCCTCATCCTTCTTACCTTCCTCAGCTTGCCCAATCTGCTCACCACTCACCCGACACCACACCTACTCGACCTCGTACCGCTGCCCCTCGAGAACAGCAAGCTTCGGTTCAACAATTTCAGCTATTCAAGCCGGCCTCTGTCGGACACGGCAACGACCTCGATCATGAAGATCGACAGGGACAGCCTACTCGACAAGAGGACCACTTTGGAGGAGATGGCGGCCAGCAGGGAGGTCGAGGTAATATTTATGTGAGACAGGCGGAGCGAGGAGTGCGAAGGGCGCAGTCTGGTCAATTCGCTTTTCCTTCCGCTCAGTCAGCCAACAGTGCCAAACGACAACAGGTCTCTGAGACAACTGGTGGAGGTGCAAGCCAATCTGGTGTCACTCAAGGTGCTCGAGGTGATCACGACCCATCTCCTCGACCCCGACCGCTCGTCTTGGATCTTCCCTCCGCCCAACAACCTCAAGGTCATCAAGCTAGCGAAGTAGCGACGCGACGAGAGGAGCATGGTGAGGAAGAGCAGGATGGTGAAGATGGGTCAAACGCTCAGGAGGGCACAGGGGAATATCGAGTGAGCAATATCCTTGGCTGCGACTGATGCATAGGTGACTGAGATTATGCTTCCGACGCAAAAGGAAGAGCAACGACGATCGCAACGGGGGAAATCGCAAGCTCGACTCGACGAGTTTCACGACGACGATCGAGGTCACACTGTGTACTATGACCAAGCTCAACAACATCACCATGATCCCGCTCGAGCGACATGGGCGAATGAGGGCCGACCAATCGATCAGCGAACAGAGATATATGATGACGGCGAGGAAGTGGTGTCAACCGTAGACCGACAGCATCCTTATCGACACCCTCAAGGTATGCGAGACGGATCCGATATGGTCATTGATGGCGATGGCGATGGCGATGTTGTGCACCAGCAAGGTCGAGTCATAGCTCGACCCAGCTTCAATGCTCCACCTGTCCCCTCCGGTCTTCGACATTCCCACCGTCCCCCGACATCGTCTCCTCGAATCATGGACGGACAGCTGCCTAGCTCATACGCCCATCCTCCTCAGACGGAAGATTGTCTGCCGAGGTTTGTCGGCACTCGACTGTCTCAGCAATACGAAGGAGTCGGGGAAATCGACACGGTCACTCCTGTGAATCCTTCCAAGCAGAGATCGCGAAATGGTAGTATCTCCGTCAAACGAGCTCCCTTTGTCGCCCCGGCGGTATGTCAAAGCCACGACTTTGCCTTTGGCTGACGGTAGAAAACCATGCCTCTCCCCGAAGTTCCATACAAACCTCTCTTCGACCGAGCCGAGCCGTTCCGAGATCCTCTCACCATGGTAGGCAAGGTCAACCTCAAGAAGATCGGGATCAAGTGTCATGAGGTTGCGGCTCAGTATGGTCAAGGGATGACTTGGCATCACATCGACAGTGAGCCATGCTGGGTCGAGACGCGCTGATGGCAGGTATCAAGCAGGACCAACAGCAACTCGACGACCAGCTTTTCGCCCATTATCATCAATGCAAAGATGGTGAGTACACTTTGTTTTGGTTTACGGGGCTGACGAGCAGAAATGGACAAGATCATTTCGCTCAAGGAAAAGGCATTGAGCAAGAAGGTAGTTTTGACGGGGCAATATGATCAAGCTGGGCGAAACATCAGAGCTCGACTGAGCGGACTCAAGGAGCATACGGTACATCTCGATCTCGGTGGTGGACCAGCGAAGAAGCGAAAGATCGTGAAGCAGAAGAAGGTGAAGGGATAGAGGCGGCGGACTGGACCATGCGAGATAGATACCGTCTGGCTATAGGACGGCTATACGACATGACGACTCAGATATGAGAGGAGACGAGGGAACTGTGTAATCGCCAGGGATGGGAAGGGGGTTCCTCCTGACAGGTTGGCCGGCCCATCATCCATGCAAACCATACATGATACGCTGTCCAGAGCGAGTACCTCGACGAGGGGATAGGGGATAGTAAAGGGCGTGATGGTCGGAACTCTCCGCCAGGGGTCACGCGCGTTGGTGACTCTTTGCTTTCACCTCATATCCCTTTTGACCCATCTCGTTCATCTTTCAATCTTTCGACCATCCTCGCATCCGCAGCATTCTGACGTGTGGGCCGATAGCATACGACTCGCAACACACTTGACGACGTGTTTTTCGGAATTGCTGCTCTTGCGATTTTGCGATAGTTCAAGGAGCAGCATCGACCATCCCTTCATCGCGTCGACTTTTCCCTTTGACCTCGCTCCTCGCATGATCCACATGACAAGGCCTCTGTATCGCTAAACCCACCTCTCTCCGCCATACGATGGCTCCTCTTCCTCCTACCCCCTCCGCACTTTCTTCTTCCAGCTCGACGCCCGTCCGAGCTCCTCCAACGGGCCCGAAAGCCCTTCGAAGTGTCAACGGTGTCAACGGCTCATCCTCCTCGACTGGACATCTACCCCGCTCTGGATCATCCTACGACCGAGTATCTTTCGGTATCCCGGCTCGTCCTTCCCCTATTTCTAGTCTGCCCTCCACACCATTCCCCTCTAGATTGGGAACGAATGGATCGTCCGGTTCAGTATTCTTGTCGTCACCCAAGGTGAATGGAAAGACACCTCCTTCTGGACCCAAGGGCGATCGTGGGGAGATACGAGAGGGGAGTAATGGCTATCGTCATAACAGTTCTGGATCGAGCGTACCCGGCGGGAGGAACGGGGAGAGTACTCGAGGGTTTGGGAGAGATCAGGGCAGACGACCACCTTCGCCTAGTCATTTCAGACCGCCTACTCCGCCTCCGCCAGCTCCTCCGCCGATAGAAGAGGATGGACGTGGCTTGTCCAATGGGTATCAGAGAAGGAGACATGCAGAAGAGAGGTCGAGGAGTCCTTCTCCGGTAAAGAGACGGAGGTTGTCTAGCCCAGACAGGGAAAAGAGCAAGGATAGGAGGAGATCGTCTGCGAGGAAGGAGGAGGATGAGGAGAAGATGAAGGAGTTTAGGTCGAGCTTCCAGGTGCAAGGGGAGAGGGCACCGATCAAGATTTCCATACCGTCTTTTGGCAAATCGCAAACGAACGGAAATGGCCCAGCTCGATCAGCTATGGGAGGATTGGAGAGCCAGAGGGGAAGAGATAGACCGCCTTCGCCTGATTTCGCTCCGCCTTCACCACCTCGACGTTCGAGTCCACCTCCTCCATCTCGTTCAGACAGAAATCGCTCGCCTCGACGTCCACCTACACCTCCTCCGCCGCCTTCTAAGTATTCTCGCCGTACGCCTTCACCTCCTCGAGAATCGACTCCTCCTCCTCCACCGCCATCTTCACGTCCGCCCACTCCGCCTAGGGCAAGCAGTCCAACGTCCAGGGGCGCTATATCCATACACCTACCTTCGACCTCGGTAGCTGCGACAAGGCGCTCTCCCATTACCACCAAAACACCACTATCCCTCGACTCGACATCTACATCCCTTCATAGGCCACCCTCACCTTCCCACTCTCGACCTTCGAATCACGCTTCCTCGGCACCTGTTATGCCACCTTTTGCTGCGAAACTATCCGGTCTCGCTTCTCTCCCCGCTCGACCTAATATGCCCGCATTGAGCGCTCGAGAGCCACCCGCATTTCACTTTCGACAGCTACCCACTCGCCCAAGGAGTCCTTCGGACGAGAGCGATCAAGACGAAGAGGAAGAGGAACGGGATGAGGACCGACTTGAGGACGGGAGAGGGAGAAGAGACCACTCGTCCCGACCAGCGAGTCCTCCGCGCTCTCGGCGTCCCTCGACTCCCCCTCCACCATCTCCGCCTAAACCTCAATGGGTTCGACCGACATATATCGCTCCGGCCTCTACGCGACGCCGGCCTGGATTGGGAAACTTTCTGGTCATCTCTGAGCCTGGGAAGGATCCGAAGGCTGCTGCCAAGCGATTCGACGGAGAGCAGGGAGGGGTTGTTATTGCTGCCAAGGACCCAAGGATAGGAGGTGATGTTGCAACGCGAGGCAGGGGGACAGCAAAGAATCGTCCACATTTCTACGATGTCGATTACGAGGTGGGTCTACAGCATGGATCTGGGCTGACATTCAGTGGGATAGCAATTCTGTCGGAGCCAAACCCCCTCCTCCACCCACTGCCATCCTCGTCAGCGACCTCAACCCTCTCACTACCGTCGACCAAATACGCAATTACTTCAAAAATCATGGACGGATGGCCGATATCGATTCAAAGATGGATATCAAGTCGGGGATGCAGCTGGGGATCTGTTGGATCAAATTCAGCGGACCAGTGGGTGGAAAGCCGGGCAGTGCACACGACGTGGCTGTTCAGGTGGTCAAGACATGTAATGGGCAGAGGATCGGGCTGTCTGGTGTGGAGAAGATCAAGGTGGTGTTGGATGGAAGGGGCTTACGGACGGAAAGGGCTGTCAAGGAGGAAATGTTGAAGCGATATCCACCAAAGAAAGCTGCTGCTGCTGCTGCTGCTGCTGCTCCACCTCCTCCGCCCAGAGCCGACACTCCATCACAGGGAGCGAGTACGCCCATGTCAGCACCCACACGAACTACGGCTCACACGTTGCCCTCTGGTTTGCCGAAACCCGTTGCTGTGCCCTTCCATGCTTCGCTGCCCAACCGACCTCGTCCTCCACCCTCCGCCCACTTTGAACAACATGGGCGGAACTTTCCCCCTCTCAACCGATCTTTACCTCCTCGAGCTCCTTCTCAGTTCAGCAACTCGACCAGGCCGCTGCCATACCTCGGCCGACCGGCTCCCACTCAAACCTTCGCCTCGTCTTTTGTCGAGGCGCCAGCCGTCAAATCTCGGTATAACGACGATTTCCGGGGCAACTATACACCTCGGGACACTAGGTCGAAAACGCCTTCTCGTTCTGGCTCGAGGAGACGAGCGACGTCGCATCCTCGCTCTTGCTCCACATGCTCCGGCAATGATTCGGACAGCGATGACGATAGGCGCGATCGACGAAGAAGATCTCCCTCACTCACTGTTCGAGGACGAGCTGGTATCAGAGCCATTGTCAAGGAGGACAAGAAGGAAGCAGGGGATCCGGAAGTGGAGAGAGTCAGAAGCGCTCTGGAAAAGAACGGGTTTGCCTATGTGTTTATCGATACCGCTACGCTACCTGTCGGCTCTGTCCGAGAGGATCAGCTTCGGGATCATTTCAGAGGTTTCCGACCTGCCCAGGTGAGCAGACCTTTCGGTCGTAAGCAACATCATTTGGCTGACTTGCAGGTGTTGAGCAATCACCAAGGATGGTACATCCTGTTCCAGGACGGTCTGACTGCCCATCGCGCCAAAATCCTCGACAATACACCTGTTCAAGGTCACCGACTCGTCATCAACGTCCGATCCAGCGCTACGAAAAAGGTCGACGAGATTTCCCCTATCGCACAGGGTCAAGGTCAAGCGGGCCGGAAATGGCGAGATATGGCTATACCGAGAAAAGCAGGAGCGATCACGGCCAAAAAGACAAAGTTGCCAACTCCGGATTCGCTCAGCCGCCGACGGCGATTTTCGTATTCGTCTTCCGAGGGCGAGAGACCGACCAAAGCGGCCAGGAAGCGAGCTGGGTCCGTTTCGAGCACGTCTGAATTGTCGGATGAGGATGTGCCGATTACCAGGAAAAAGGTTGCACCGCTGCAGACGCCCGTCTCGGAAGAGGGTACACCTGTGGAGGAGATCAAGACAAAGGTGTTGCTGGACGGGGAGGATGTCTCAAAGAAGGGCAAGAAACGACTCGCCAAGCCGAAAGTTGGTAAATCGGGCAAGAAGGCTCGACTCGACGAACAGGTCATCCAGCTTGTTCCGCCTGTCGAGCCGCCTGTCGCCGAAATTAAGCTCGACAATGCCACACCTACCGTCAAGACCAAGGTGGTCAAACCCAAGAAGCCGGTCAAGAGCGAGCTCGAGATGTTTCTCGAGTCGGGTGTGGTGGAAGACGAGGAGGATGCCTACTGGCTTGGACAAGCTCTCGCTGCGGCGCACCATGATGTCGCTCCCGATCTGTCCGACGATGAGATGTCAGACGACGATGCCGTGGTCAAGGAGGGACATCCGCTGTACCATACCGCTGGATCTTGGCGTGCGCAAGGGTGGAAGAAGATACCCCAAATCGCCAAGGTGGAATACCTTCCCGAGAGGAATCGAGCGGTGGTGTCCAAGGACGAAGCGACGGCTCTGACGACTGGACGTACAGCTCGAGTGACCGGTCGTCGATTGGCCCACGATATGGAGACGACGAGAAAGACCGCTTCCTCTGCTGCGACAGCCGAGTCGGATCTGTTTGCGTTCAACCAGCTTCGTACGAGGAAAAAGCAGCTCCGGTTCTCGAGATCGCCCATTGAGGGATATGGTCTGTACGCCATGGAGACGATTCATGTGGGCGAGATGGTCTGCGAGTATGTGGGAGAGATTGTTCGGTCGGCAATTGCAGAGGTCAGGGAGCAGAGGTATTTGAGGCAGGGGATCGGGTCGTCCTACTTGTTCAGGGTGGACGGTGATCTCGTATGCGATGCCACCTTCAAGGGATCTGTCAGGTGAGTCGAAGCGTCATAGATTGCTGGCCAAGAGGAAGCTCATGTGTTAGTCGTCTCATCAATCACTCGTGTGATCCGTCTGCGTCAGCCAAGATCATCTCGATCAACGGACAATCCAAGGTCAGTCGACATGTCTTGAGGTCGGAAAGGGATTAGGCTGATGCCGGTAGATTGTCATTTACGCTCGGAAGACGTTGCATCCAGGACAAGAGATCTTGTACGATTACAAGTTCCCGTTGGAGGCCGATCCTGCGTTGCGAGTACCTTGTCTGTGTGGTGCGCCAACTTGTCGAGGCTGGCTGAATTAGCGAGAGGTGTTCTTGGGCGAAAACAAAGGGGAAGCAACGAGCGACATACCATATATTACGACAGGAACAGTACTTCTTTTGTATTGAACGAGCAGACAAGAGTGGCATATCTCCAATGCATGTGCAGTGAACAGTCAACTTAACAATGGTGGAATACAAAGGTAATCTGTACAGTTTCGAGCGGACTCTCGATATACAACGCTGTCACTTTTTCCCTTGCAACGCCTCCCACTCTTGCTGGATGACCCGTATGAAATCTGTCGCAGCGTGCCCGTCCTGTCAGATTAGCGCCATGAAGCAGAGAGGCGCGCATGGACTCACATCGCAGCCGACCCAAGCTCCATCGTCCACTATACACCTCCTCTTTCCTGGTCGACCAATATCGATCGTACAGCTTCTCGTCACGTTGAGCTCCTTCGTCCTCTCCACACTCTCCGCCAACAGCCTCTGCCCCTCTTTCCCTAGGGACACCTTGCTGTCAACCTCCTCTCCATCTACCTTGTGGGCAGCCTTCCCCTCGATGCACTGCCCTACGCCCGACTTCCACCAATCGATCTTTGAGGCCTCGGCACAGCGTCGAGTGAGGTTGACATTGCCGATGTTACCCGGGAAGGGAGATTCGAAGTTTTGACAAGAGAGGGCGGGGTACCATTCGTTGATTGGCAAGTGGGCTTGCAGGCAAAGGTCGTGGGCGTTGCCTAGGCATTCTTGTTGGCCGTGTTTACAGGTGAAGCCGGTGGCTTCGGACTTGTTGGGGCTGACATTAGACTAGCTTCCAAGGGGCTTGGAAGAGGTGCAGATATGGGAGAGGGTAGGGTGCGAAGGGACCGTACTGAGCGATGAAATCGAGGTGGAAACTGATTTTCTCCTGGATACCGGAGTATTGCAATACCTGGCAAGGTCAGCGATAGACTATCAATCTTGAAGGGAAGCGACTCCTCAGACGTACATCTTCAAAGACCGTCTCGCATATCCTCTGGCACAAGTCAGCTCCAAGTTGACTGACACTCGAGGCCGCCGAGGTGACTCACCGCATCGGGACACCTCGACATGACATACAAAGTCACATTGACCTTTTCCCCTTGAACAGGTCGATCGTGCGACAAGACGTGTTGATCAATTTGGTCGAGGAGGGACGGTGCTCCGAGTGCCGTCGAGGAGAGGAGGAGTAGGGATGAGATGAGGTGTAAAGGGGGCATGATGAGTGGTAACTTATACTATGTCTAGTTGAAAGTCAAGGTGATCGAGCTGGTTGGTGTCTTCGACTTTGAATGACGCCATGCCATGATCTCGCGCTAAAACAACTTGTCTGTTCTCTTCGACTGCTTGCAATATTCCATGGTCGTGCAGACGGCTCAACGAGAGGCTGTTTGCACCATTCTGATGTCGGACAGCTGCATGCATTGCAGCATCTGCATGTCCCAAGCAGACAAACAAGCGTTCTGCACAATCAAGAAGAAGTTAACTTACCGGTTGCTGCTCGACCGGCCAGTTGTTTGCCGAGGACGCGCAACCTCTTCCAACTCATAACTAGCAAGACGCTTTCGCGGCTTCAAGCCGTTGACCACGCGTAGCTGCATGCATATGTGTGACTACATGACGCGATGACTGCACGTAGAATGCTACTCGCTAAGTCGGGATCTACTCGCAAACGTACACAGCATACCATTTTGGCTTAGGTGGAAAAGAGGACAAGCAAGGCCCAGAACGGGTCATCGACGACTTAGCAGCAGCAGTCGCCAAAATACGTCATCGCGATTTGGGCAGCCCGTCCTTCCCTTGTTACACCAAACCACCCGTCTCACTCATATACCTTTCCCTCCTTCTCCACCCCGTCGTACTATTTCTTTCTCCCCTATACCCCATCTATACTTCTACTACTACCACACACCATGTCAAGCGAGCGAACACCCCTTATCAGCTCGTCGACTCGACGTCAGGTCGCAGACAACATTCCCTCCAAGGGCCAACGAATCAAGGTGGCGGAGGCTGCTGGAGCTCTCTCTGCTGGAAAGCTACCGTAAGTGCAGCCCCTCGCAGGGATCTGGAGAAGGTAAGCTCACGTACCAGGTCGCAAGAGCAAATTTCGAAGGTCTTGCAGTTGGTCCTCGACGCCGATACGCTCAAAACCGGAGGTGGACCCAACTCTCGAACGGCTCGGATTGGAGTCGAGGGGCAAAAGGTGTTGGAGGATACGAAGAACGTTTTAAGATCGCTTAAAGCTTGGGGAGAGGAGAAGAACGACAATGATCTCTTGCAAAACTTCTTTGTGAGTTTGGAAGGGTTCCGATTTGGAATCGCACTGACGACAGTACAACGC